>VDFB02200251.1:0-28978 GCA_007258455.2 Sequoia sempervirens
TTTTTTAAATCATATATAAACCAAATCGGATATCCGATTCGAATCAGATATCCGATTTGAATTAGATATCCAATATTTATGATAAAAAATTTATTGCCTAGGGATTAGCCTCGGGCTTGCTTTGGAATTTGGCTAGGACATTCCAATCTTAAGAAGTCAACACAAAAAAACTGTTTAATAGCTTACCTTGTTTTTCTAGATTTCGCCCATGTGGCTGAAGACCTTTTTTTAGCCAAAATTGATGAAACGAAAAGGGTTTGTAGAGGAGACTCTCAACTTTCCACCAATATAAATTATTCTCTAATTTTAATTTAATAAATAATTATTATTCATTTTCTGTTAGAATTATTACTAAAGTCGATTGATAGGTTGATTGAAAAAATCTATAACTTTCAAATGATATCCTTATTTTTGAGATCAAAACATCGTCACATTCTATGCTTTGCATACTATAGGAATAAACTAAATAAAATGAATTTCATGGATTTTGTGAATTTACAAGGTGGTCAGGACATACAAGTTTTATATTTTTTAAAAGTTGTAATAAAAATTAATAATTAATTATTTAATTGAAAAAAATTATAAAAAAATATGCGTGACATCCAGACATGAGTCGTCTACTTATATCTAAAATATTATAAAAAATATTATTATTTTATTGTGGTTAGGGCTGTCATACATACACCTACTTCTTATTTTTTCCCTGAAATTTAAGTACTACTACATTGAAATTTCAAATTTTCACCAAATAGACCTTTTTTATAAAAAAAAAAACCTAGTAGTTTAGAAACTACATTCAATTTTCCACAGATTCTATTCTTACATATATTTTTGAAATAATATAGATAACTTATTCAAATTTTTACGTCAAGTTGCCAAACTTCAATTTTTCTAAATTTTCATTGCCACTTAAGGGCCTTTTTTTCCATGATGATCTTGCACATACCCAACAGGAAGAAAAGATAACTAATTTTATCTCACGCTACCAATCACTTTACTCCCGAATGTCAAGGTCTCCGACCCACACCTTCAAACTATTTTCATATAAAATTTGCAAAGTAAAATCTAAGACAAGTTGACTATGATAAAATTCCCATCCTTCATGCACCTATGCACTACCCTTTGTGATTATCAAAATTCGATTAGTAGTCGAGATACAAATTCCACCTCTAGCTGAAATGAGAGATCCAAACCCACAAACCAAAATAATTACCAACCTTTTAGAAAACAAAATAAAGGGTTCCTTCAATTCAACCCCCCTCAACAACCAACTCAAAATGTCAACAACCAAGTAGATGTTGTGAAAGCCACGGTTCCCTTTAGTTATGGTGATCCAAAAGATAATTTACTCCCTTTCCCAATACTCTTCATAACACAATGTCGCAACTTTTACAACAACAAATTTTTACCTTGCCTCCTATCAAAACACCCAACACTAATAATCCTTTACCCCCCGAGCTCTAAATCAAACGTTTATTGCTACTATCACCAAAAAAATGGACATGACATGGAACATTGGAAGTTTCTTAATCATCTTGTGCAAGACCTCATTGATTTTGGCTGTCTATCCATTGGTGGTGTTAGCGATCAAGGAAATAAGTCCATTTCCCTTCCTATGCAAAACTTACAAATTTTTACCAACCCAATGCCCAAACATAATATTTCATTTGTCAAAACCAACAAAACTACAAAGAATGATGTGATGAATGTTGATACAAATGATGAAAACAATGATTTTTTTCTAAATAATGCTATCAATATTAATCTTATAGATGAAATAGTAGGGATGATAGACTTCATCCCTCATAAGGTCTTAAGTCCTACTGATATTTCTTTCTCCTCTAAGGATATACTTAAACATTTTCCAAATGGTCCTCTCTACATAGCCGACTGTATTTATGGCAAACCCACAAATGGGATACTAATAGATCCTGCCTGTGGAGAGAATGTGATCACCAAGGAATTTATACTTTTGCATGAACTCTACCAAGATGAATATGATAAACCAAAAGCATGGCTCAAGACACACAATGATTTTGTATGCCTTACGATAGGATCAATCACCTTACGATTGCAAATAGGACCAAAAATATTGGATATCACATTCTCCATTATCCCACAGTTGGAAATTTTTTGTGTGAAGCTAGGCCACCCATGGCGTCACTCCATGAAAGTTGTACCTTTGATTGTGCATAAATTCTTAAAGAATCTGTTAGAAAATGAAATATTCACTGTTCACCATAGCGTCTTTAACCCTTTGTCAAGAAGATTTATTTTTCTTGTCTTATCAAAAGTTCAAGGAAAAGAATATATCAAAACTATCTCTCTGAAACATCTCCCCATCCACCTCTGAAACTCCCATCCTTGATGAAACCATGCTTCAACCTAAACAAGAACCAAACAACCTAGACCAACCTAAAACAAAAACTTCACCCACATCCTACAAATGACCAAGAGACAATGAAACCAACCCTGTCACACCTCCTAGAATAAAAAAAGTTTACAAAGTGAAAGAGAAAGTGGCTAAAAAACTCCATGTGGTTCCTTCCATTCCTTCCCTTAGGGAAGAAAAGAAACCTACAGTTGATCAACCTGCTCCTACACAAACACAACTTGAAAAAAAACCAAAATAAAAATAGAGGTGCTAGAGAGTGTAGGCATCAATGTCGTGCCCTTGCTCGCAAGTTACATGAAGAACTAATCAAAGAAAATCAAGATATGAACTTGACTGAAGCAATGCACAATGACCCTCCTCCCTAGCCGAAACAAGAAAATTCAATGCAACCTACACAAGAAGAGTTGAACTCTTCTATGGAAATTATCATTCAACCTCCTATTGTGATCAACTTAGATGATGATGGAGAGGTTGCTAAAATCAATGAAGAGGTGCATAATGAATTGAATACATTGTTTTCCTCTTTCGTAAGCTTAAATGAAAAATATCCTATAAAGAGTGTTGAACTTGGTGCTTCTCCTAGTTCAACTCTTTCTCTTTTCCTATGGCTAGTTTCCCGCCTTCTTTATACACATAACATGATTGGGAGGCAGATGTCTTGCTCATAGGTTGGCTCGCATTTTCCTTACTAGTCTTTTGGATTTTCTTTTGTGTGATTGCATGTGCGTAATGTGATCCCCCGTGACATTCTATTTAATGTTCTCTCTCTCTCTCTCTCTTTGTGGAATTCCTCTATTTGTACCTCCATTCTTCTCTATGTCGTGCATCACTTTCGCTTTTTATCTTTATATTTTTCTTGTGTTTTCCTTTTGGGGATGACAAGGCATCGAGACATTCATTTCTCCTTCATGTTGACCCAAAAGGATTTCTTTTTCCTTTGCCTTTTCATTTAATATTTATTTTTTTCTTGTGTTTTCCTTTTGGGGATGATGCAAGGTATCAAGATATTCATGTCTCCTTCATGTTGACCCAAAAGCTTTTCCTTTTTCTTTCACCTTTTCTTTCTCATTTGTCTTGTGTTTTCCTTTTCAGGATGACACAAGGCATCGAGACACCCTAGGTCTCTTCCATGTTGACCCAAAATGTTTTTCTTTGTTTTCGCTCTCTTTGTGTCACTCTTCCAGTTCTATGTGTATTTTTGGGATGATGATAGTTCCAATCTCTCTAAAAATAATGTAGCAAAGAACATACTAACCTTCTTACTTTATACGATGCATTTGTTGCTTTGTGGATAAATTTGGGTATAATATCCCTCAGGAGCATGATCTCTCTTAGCATATTACATTCCTCTTAGTGGTTTGATGTGATACAGTGCATCCCCTAAGTTGCAATTTTTTTATTCTTTGATTGGTCCTCTCTTGGAGACATTAGGCACAATGTTCCCTAAGTTAAAGGCCTCGCATGAACTAAGAAAGACTCCTTTGAATATTCTTTGCATGTTGCATTTTTCATCTATTTTTATATGGCCACCTTGTATAATAAAACTTACATTCCTATGGAGCCATCTGGTTTGTTCATGAGCTCTAAGCATACAAAGTTTTGCTTGTCTCATGAAACTCAAAAAATCATTTTTTTGTGGCGCCTTATTAAAGTTGTCAAGAGGTATAAATTTTTTATGGTTGAGTGGGAATCCCAATCTGAGGCATGAATTTCCCCATAACCACTTGTGTGTGTGAGTGCATACCATCCATGAGTGTATGTTTCTCACCTTTTAGGACTTCTCACCCAACGGACAGTCAGGAGTTTCGTCACCTTAGAGTGAGTATGTGTTTTATGGACAAACAACCTAGATCTGATCCACATTGAGATGGACAAATAGTCAAAGCTTGATCCATTTCTTCTTTTTCTTTTCTCTTTTTCATATTTGGTAGTGTATGATTGGCCTTGTTGCTATTCTTTATATCATTTTCATGTGTGTTCCTTTGTGCTTATGTTGGTTTTCCATTGGATTTTGATCTTGGGGGCTTAGCAACCTCCTTTGATCTTTTTCATCCATTTTCATCTACATTGGTACACTTGGGACCCCTCTTGGTGCGTTTCTATCTACTTTAGTGTGAGCTTTAAGCATGTTCATCCTCTCACTAAAGTGGCGGCTATATGTAGTGTCAAAAAATGGGTCCTTGACATTTTTGCACTCCTTTGGGTCCTCATTGTAGATTTTCGCTTAATGTTGCTTTGATTTAGTGTTTTAATGTAGATAAGACATTCGAATTAGGTCTTGGTCCCTTGTGAACTAATTAAATTTAATAGTGCCTTGCTAAAGTGTTGTGAAGTGTTGTAACACACTTTCACACTTTTATAGGGTTTTATCAATTAACTAAGCATAATAAACATAATTTTAATCATAATTAATCTTAGCCTTGCTTATTTAGAGTGTTTTCAAGTGTTGTAACACACTTTTGCTCTTCTCTAGGCTTGTCGTTAATAATTGGGCTTTCTTATGCATTAATTTTCCCTATTTTGCATCGACAAGCCTCATTTATTGCATCTTTTCGAGGATAATCCTGACACCAATCAGTAACCAATCATAATTAAGGTGTTCTTGGCTTGTGTGGCCCATATTTAGTGTCTGGGACTCATTTTCCACCTTGGGCCAATGAGTCCCACCTAAGTATTTTTGGCCCCGATGTAGGTTTCACACATTTCTAGACACTTTTGATTTTTGGTCCCATACACCACCTTGGGTGAATGAGTCGTGTGTGACCAAAATTCAAATTTAATTCAAATTTCTAGTGGGATTTTATTCTCCTATATCTAATGTCGGCTTGTAGTGTTGTAATTTTGAGAATTCTTTGGACTCATTCACCACCTTGGGTGAATGAGTCCTTTGTGACCAAAATTCAAATTTAATTCAAATTTTTGGCGGGATTTTATTCTCCTATATCTAATGTCGGCTTGTAGTGTTGTAATTTTGAGAATTCTTTCATAATTAAGTATAAATACAAGGTTCTTTCACTCATTTTCTCCTAACAATCATTCAAGTATTCATATCATAGCATTCAAGAGTTCTCAAGATCATTAAGCATTCACAAGAGCATTCAAGGCATTTCAAGGGTAGATTATCAAGCATTCAAGAGCATTTTTCAAGCACCAATCATCGTGTTAAAGATTGCATTCTTCGTGTGTGATGTTATGCTAACATTTATGATGTAGAGTTCATGATCCAAGCACGAATTGCATTCAAGATCTATCTCCTTCAAGTAAGAATCAAGAACCACATCCATTGTAGCCATTTCAAGCATAATTGTACCACTTAATTGTAAGGTTTTGGTGAGTTGCAACATTATCTTTTGTTCATTCATCATTCTCTTTCCATATTTTCTTTAATTTCAAGGTTTAATTACCAACAAGGGTTTTGACTAAGGAAAACCCCTATTCACTAACTCCCACAACATTTTTCCCTCTTCTTGTGCTTGATTTGTAGGGCTAGGTTTTAGATTTGACAAGAAGCAAAGCTGGAGACAAGTTTTCATCAAGCCTTGGTGAAGCTTGGAGAAGGTCTACAGGTGGCATTTTATAGTTTCGGATCTAGAAACCAATTAAAAAGAGCAAAATAGACTAAGAAGTACAAAATCCAGTTCAGAACTTCTAGAAAAGAAGAAGTGGACTAATTTTCCACTATTGGTGAATGAGTCCCACTGTATAGGCCTAGTCAAAATTTTTATAGATCCAGATACCCTTTTGGATAAAACATGCTCCAGTGCATTTTCCTAGAAACATGACTGATTTTCCCAGCTTGGCAAATGAGTCCCAGTCAACTTCAATAGTAGATTTTCTAGAATTCCACTCCCATTCTGCCTTCTTCAATCTTCCAGGTGCACACTTCCAGTTTCATATATTTTTATTGCATTTTGTTCATCTTTCTAGGTTTTTTAGAGTTAGTTTGCATATTACACTGTGTTTTCCAATTCTTTGTTTTTTCCAAGTTTACACTTGGTGGTGAACACCTCATTAGATATCATTCAATCCCTAGAATATTCCCTTTGCAAGATTTCAATCTCCTTTGCATTGAAATCTCAAGGGTTTGTTCTTGAGTGAAGAGTATGAAAATTGTCTATGTCCTTTTAGGTCCAAAACCCTAGAAGTGAAAGAGAGCACACCCAATTTTGTCTTTTCAGGTGATGAAGAAAACATGTCAAGAAAAAGTATGATAGGATTGATAGATGTTTATTTGAGGTAAGAAGACAAGATCAAAGGATATTTTATGGATTATTCATTCTTGTGTGCTATACTTTTTAAGGAGAATGTTCAGTTGAAGGGTAGGTAAGGTATTGTTTAGGGATCTATCCATGATCTGCTCTTGTTGTACCAAGATATCCTCACTAGGAGGGAATGCACTAGGAGAGATGAAAACATGAGCTTCATCATCTATTGGAGAAGCATTATTGAAAGCACAAAATGAAACTTCAACCAAGGATCTCAAAGAAGTTATTATTTTTCTAAATAATTTGAACATTTTGAAATTTCCCTAAAAAAGTAACATAATTATATGTATATACTAAATTTTTATAGAAAAATGCATAAATATTGGGCAAAAATCTTGACAAACAACTCAAAGGTATCACTATAATTGAAATCTAGTCCAAAATAAGCTAGACAAGAGCGTTGGTGCCCTAGACTAGAGGATTTAAATTTCCGTACCTTGAAAATAAGGAATTGAACTATAATGTTTGGAAGTTTAAAATTATAGAGGTTTGGGTCTCTATGTAAACATATTTATATAAATGCATAAAATCTCAATTTTTTCCATATGTAATATACACAATTATTTATCAATTTTTAGATTTTTTAAATACAATATGCTCCAAATGTAATTGTTAGACTGTAAAATGCAATAATCAACTAAACCTAGTTTGAAAAATCCAATTTTTTTTTTTTTTTAATGTTTTTGAACTGACAAGGACCATGTAAATACTAACCTTTTCAATTATTTTAACTAGAACATGCATGCATCAACATGCTTAGATTGTTTTTAGTTCTTAACATTGACCGAATTAAAATTTCAAAAGATTTTAAAGTTGACCAAAATATGATGTAGTAAAAAGGGATCTCGGATCTAAATCACACCTTCTCCTATATCACAATGGAAGAAACCAAAAATGATCACAAACATCCACTTGGCTACTAACCTCAATGGAAGAGCCAAAATGGTGGATTATGGTTTTTTTCTTTTATTTTTATTTAGGGGATTATTTGATATTGATTAATTGAATTTTGATTGAATTAATTTGATAATGTAAATATGCACCTACGAAAACTATCTAAATGCAAAAAAATATTATGATTTCAAGAAAACATAGAACAAAAAACTAAAAAGAAGTACAAAGCAGTAAAGTGCAAACAAAAAGGAACCTGACATGTAAGTTTGAGCTTGATCTGGCTAGATATGGCCATTGGTACTGTAGGTTTATATCTTAGTTGGTTTGTGTTTGTAGGCTCTTCTTCTTCAAACTCATTGTTGGAACTTCATAAGTCACTGATAAATTTCACTTTCCCTAATCTTTTGACTTGTACGACTTGAATGCTTGAATGAGCAATTAGGTCTTCAATTATTTTCCTAATTTTCTTTAGATCTATAATCCACACACAAGAAAGAGGGTAAATCATTGTGTCATATAGGGGCTTGCATAAATCAAACCCCATTTTGGTATTTCTACCTCCACAATGGCTACATATGATGATATAAAAGAGTACTTAACCTTAATCACGCAAAGACAAAATGGGCAAACAAGTGAAAAATTGATAATTGTTGTAACTTAAAACTTAAATATGCATTCCTTGATGGAATAAAATAATTTTACTCATTTCCTTCAAGTAGAATTAGATACTTGATTTTAAGTCTTGCAAGTCTTAGTTCTCACAAAAAAATACACATAAAACATAAAAAGACTCACATAAAAACTTGATGCATTACTAACATGATACTTGATTGAAACAATGCTACCATAATTTTGATAATTATACTCTTGATAATTTTTTAGGATTCTCAATTGTCACTTCAAAATTCTAGGATATCTTGGTATTTCAAAAGGTGAAAAAAGTTATATTTATATGCAATTCATTAATTCCTCGCAATATGATTATCAAATATTGACAAATGATTTTGTATTTTAAAATATACTGACCTCGACATATTTGAATTGGGGCCAAAATAGGTTGGACAAGAGCACTAGTTCCCTAGTATAGACCTATTTTGGGACTTTGACTGTCATTAAATAATTATTAATTGATAATTCCCAATTCAACTAGGATTTTCAAGATATGATCATAGAATGGGCATATTGAAAGAACTATTGGGTACAAGCACATAAAGGGGTGCTAAAACTAGTGTGAAATTGTTAAGGGCGACAATTTATGATGCTACACTTTATACTTTGATGAATTTGGATATGTATTTGGTAGAGCTTTGTTGTAATAATGATTGACTATCCTTTTTGAAATAATAATTCATGTTTATATACTGCAACCTAGGAATAAATTAAAGTTTAGGCTAACTCATTTGAATTTAATTTTTGAGATGAATTTACTAGCAAATCTCAAATTTGAATTCACATCAGATAAATTATAAAATGAAGAAAAAAAAAATTGTTGAGAGAAACACCCAGTCTAGGGTAGTGGCACCCTAGTCCAGATATTTTGCATACATTTAAATTTGATTCTAGAGTTTAGGGTTTGCTTAATTAGGACTCATTCAAAAAAGGAGTATTTTCCAAGGTTAAAATGGTGAAATGAGATCTAGAAGGCACTTTACGGGTATTACTAACATGTTCTCTTCGGTTGAAGGGAAAGGTTAGGGCTAGGGAGTGCTTATAAAATGTACTAATGAAGTGGACACCAAATTGAGCCCCAAATATATCATGAAATTGTGATTTCACCTTTAGGGAGCACAATTTACAAGGCTAGCAAATTACATAAAAGATGTATGGAGAAAGTTGATTTTAGGGAAAATTTAGGGTGGGTATAGTGAATAAAAAATATGCTTATAGAAAGAAGTACGAAAACCTAAAATAAAAACTTATCAATAAAAAGGATATTTTGGATCTATGAATAGTACAATATGTAAAAAAAATGCAAATCTTAAATACCTAAAAATATTATAATTAATATAGGTTGTCTAAGATCAATTGGTTTCACCAAAAATGAGAAGAAAAAATATCAATATGCTAGGTTTAGTGCAAGCTATTGTTAAACATATACACATAAACATAGGTTTACAATTATTGTGGAGATAAAGCTAGCTAGACTGTTGATACAAGAATAGACTATAAAGTCAAGATCCATTGGGAATTAAGAAGTTCCACATTTATAACTACAAATTTTAAGCTAGTATTAGAGGGGGGTGCTACAAGTTTACCTTCCTAGATTTTGGGATTTTGTGTCCATCAGGTAGCTTGCATTAATTTTCTAAATTTTAATTTTTATTACCATTCAATTGTATAATTTATCATTAATAAACATCAATCTAACTTAAAATTTATTAGAAAAAAGTATTAAAAATTCTTGAGACTACTTGCTTTAAAAGGTTCATAACTTTTCTCAACAAAACTCACATAAAAATTGTACCAAAGCCTAAATATACAATTCATGGCTTTTATGTAATCTATTTTATAAAGAATACATAGATAAACCCAATCCGTGTAATACAAATGAGGTTATGAGTAGAGATATCTTATATGGTGTTTTGTTAGGATTCAACTACGCAAGTTTGAATCAATACATTTAATGATCCAAATTTTATGAGTGATTTATATGATTCTCTATCATGTCAACCATCTAGTTTTGAGTTAATTTTTATTAACGAAAAATTATTGAGTAGTTTTTCACGAGAACCCATCTGCCATGAGTGTGAATAGTCCACATACCAAGTTCATGACATCTAGGTGATGGTCACTGTAGTGAGACATAGGGACTTATTGAGGGGTCACCATCTCAACACTACTTTATGATCCACTTTCAAAATCAAGCCCTATTGATAATCCATTCTCAAAACGTTAAACAAGTGTTGTACCTTGTAAATTATTCACTACAAAACTCCCTAACTCATTCATTTGCATTTATATGGTGTTTCTACAATATACCAAATTATATGATATTTTATTGAGATTCAATTATATAATTTTATATAGATAATATTCAAAAAGCATATCATATACATGATTCATTAAGATAATTAATATTAAGAAATCTGCCTAGGCATATAAAACATAGAATGGTACCTATTGAACACTGCAATTTCAAACGCGACACAGCTCTATTTACATTATAATGAGCAGAAAAATGGCAGGGAAATTCTCCTTTGGCAGGCGAAAGGCGAAGAGAGTAATGTTAATATTACCACTCACCTTTGATGATACCGGCCAAAGGAGAATACCCCCGTAATTCTCCTGCTCACCACCTCTTCCTGCTTACTGTTGATGGGTTGCAGACTTGCCAGGAGGGTCTATAAATGAGTAGAAATAAAGTATATCCAATTAGCATATGCTGTTTGCAGAGCAGAGAATATACGGTACAATACTGTGGACATGTGCAGAGGCAAAGCTAGTGATCTGCAATCGTTCTGAAGGTAAAGTGATTCCCTATCACCATAAAAATATCCTCGTACGATTGAATGTAAATCATATCCACCGCATCACAAGAGACTATTCGCACAATTTTTGAGTTAATCTAGGTACAAATGAGTTTAAATATATAACGAGTAAAGCTTTAAAATAGGTTTCCTCATATAGATAATTAACTGACTTTTAATAAGAACATCTATTAAAGGTGCAACATAGTATGAAAAACAATATGCGACAATACATTATATATTTATATTAAAATGTGTCATTATTATAATAGGTTTTGAATTCATTCTGATTAGGTTGTTTTTAGTATAATGATTGATATAATTTATATTGAAATGTATCATTATTATAATAGGTTTTAAATTCATTTTGATTGGGTTCTTTCGAGTATAATAATTTGTCAGTCTCATGTGTTAAATAGAATGATCATAATAAATAAAAGGTGGATAATCGTCTTCTTAACTCTTAAAGCCATGTGTAGAGTCTTGATTGGTGGAATTTGATTGTATGGATCCTATGTTGATTGGACCAATCATGTGCCTCAATGGAAATCATTATTCTCAATGTGGCACTTTTCCATTGCCACACTCAAGGTTTAGCCTTCAGCCCATTTCTTATGATACTAACTTCTTTCAAACTAGTATAGTGATGTCGATATTTATTTTTGTCAACTTGGAAAGTCCTCTATAGATCCACTTTATGCTCATGAATCTATGCCATGTTGTTAATTCCCAAATAAACCCCATGTAGTTTGAGCTCTTTTAAAGTGCATTTTTTCCTTGTTACAAAGTATTATATGACATGATGGACTAATATGATTCATGTGCTATGGTATTTTAGCCATGTCAAGCCTCTATCCCTCATAAAGATCAAATCACTACAATTGCATAGAACCATTGATCTCAAAGAAAGAAAATAATCAACAACTAATTTTAATCCTCGTTCAAATTCTTTAGGTCATAGATGTATTCTTAAGAAAAATATTCATTGTTGAGTCCATTAATGAGTGGCATGCTTTTTTATCACAAGTGAAACTGAAAATGAAATTAGGATATATATGCCTCATTTCCTTGCCTAATCCCACATTATAACTATAAAATTTAGTGAGAAATTTGTGAGAATCACACGAATCAAAGTCATCAAAAAGCATAGTATATCCAAGAGTTAATTATAGCAGGCCAATCTATTCAAATTTTCATGAAGATCACATGGGTGAGTGTTTTTATCCTTGTTGTAATCCCTCCTATTTTAGATAAATATTATTTATTTCTAATGTGATTAAGCATTATTGGTGTAGGTTTTCTTATTTTCCTAGTGGGTTAATTTATTTCTCCTTGTTCTATTTTTTTCCTACAATTTTATTAAGTTTGCTTATGATAATAAAGTGAGTTTATTATTTAATAACTAGGAGATAAGGTGATGAGTTGTCCCCATCCTTAAAAAGTGGATGATTTATCACTTTTGGTGGTTATTTCCTATTGGTTGGATTTTCCAACCCCATCTTCTCCTTAGTTCTATATAAACTCACTACCTAGCTTGTAGTTGTATGCACTCATATTCTTCCATAATTTTACATACCTTGGAATATATGCACATTGATGCATGAATTAATTATTCTATATTTTTTCTTTGAGCTCCTAATGCAATCTTGTCATCTTGAAATTTACACATTTTTTGGAAGTTCAGGTTTGTAATTATGTTATTTAATTTATAGCTTATCTATCTCATAGAAAGATCTTGGTTATTTGTTTGTTTCATATTTCTAGCATGGTATCAGAGCTTAGATTTTATGAGTTTTGAGTACTTATATTCTTAGTAAAGAGATTGGATTTTTTTTGTATGACCTTGTAAATTCCCATATGCTCTTCACTTGCATTTGAATGAAATTTAGAGAACTAGATATAGGAATTATGAATATTTTTCAATCCTATATTTGCATGTGTGTTTTTGGTGAGGTCTAGTTATTGCAACTGTTTTGGATATAGTGGGAGTGTTTTTTAATGTCCCATTGCATTCTAGAGACTTGAGAAAGTCAAATTTAGTTTTTGTTTCACTCAATTTGACCCTTATATGAGAACATAAAATAAGGGTTTGGAGATTAGATCTGGAAAACAACTTTTTATTGTAGCACTTTTAGCCAAAATAGACCTTTCCATTGTGTTTAAGAGGTCAAAAAGACAAATTTTGATATAAAATTTACTCATTTGGTGTCAAGAGACGTCAAGGAATTTTTTTTGTAAGAGGGTCATAGAACCAACAAACTTCTATCGTATGCTCAATTTCACAAAAAAATCAAAATAAAAACAAAAATAAAAAATGGAATTCTTATTTTTCTCCTATTTAGAAGATAGGAAATAAGTGCCCAGTGCATAGGGGTACATGCCAAGGGTCACATCACCTAAGGCTACAAACTATTGGTTTAACTGAGACCTTGAATATAAAATACCTATGGTTAATCAAAACCATGACTGTTAAATTTAAAAAATACTACCAACTTTCACTTTTCTAGCATCGGCTAAGCGTGACCTAGTAGCCACCCCCAATAGCGGTGTCGCTCGAGGGCAACTAGGGTCTTTCTTATAGGGGAAATTGGGCCATTTTTCAAATTTACATAAAGAGGGACATAGCTGAGATTAAGTTAAGTAGAGAGGGAAGGATGGAGGGAAAAAGAGGTACATAGTTGAGATGAAGTTAAGTAGAGAGGGAAGGATGGAGGGTTAATCAAAAAACATCTTATATGGCTTCATTTGTGGCCACACTTATATGATCTTGTTCCCCTTCCTGGTACTATTAGCAAGAAATTTGCATGGAATTGCAAAAGGGATCATGTCCTAGGAGTTATTACAATGCATATTGATGATGCCACTTTGGATGCTATTGATCATTTTGAGTGTCCATATACTCTTTGGATTAAAATCTAGGAAATACATGGAGAGCTTGATACTTTTCCATTCCCAGATGATCCTGTTTTAGATTGTCTTGTGCCTCTTCATTTTTCAGACATGATACCCTATGATCATGGTACTATGCAGGAGTTTGAAGTTTTAAATTACTTTGAGTCTTCAGATGAGGATGTTAGAGTGAATAACCAAGGAAAAAATAACTACAAAAAACCTTCACGAGATAGAGAGGAGCACTATGCTACTTTACTAAAGAATATTTAAAAAATAAGAGATAATTACTTTACACAATGTACACGCATATAAAGCCACGAAAAACACAAACGGGTGAAAAAATACCCTACGGGAAAAAACCACTAGAATAACCAATGCATAATTAATCTAAATACAAGCCTAAGTAAACTTAAGCATAAATGTGCTATTTACTCTATCAATTATCATATCTTTTTCATTTATAGGTTGGTGCCTCCTAACCAAGGAGATCAAGAGGTTGGTTCCTCTCATTAGAAGAGATTGGTTTCACTTTTTGATTTGGTGCTCAATTGTGGGGATTGGTGTCTACAATTGGTTGGTTCCTACAAGAAGATCTATATATATATATAAGAAATATTTTCTTGTGGTTTTCTCTCATAAGGTTTTCCATGCAAATCATGTGTTTGTCCTGTGTTCTTAATTGTTAGATCTGGCATGTGTGTTATTATTATGGATGATTAACTTTTTGAACTATTACTATTATGGTTGATTAGGTTTTGAAAAGTAAAATATTGTTGTTATACTAATTCACTTGTCTTCTCTTAGTATAACTTTGAACTCATTAAGACAAATCTCTTTTCTAACTTGTTGAAGTGTGACTTCTTAGAATTGAAGGTAATTTACTCATGTCATGTTATTTCTACAATGAGTATTTTATTTCATCCCTCAAATATTTAGCCCATTATGGATTGGCTAGTTCCTACAAATGTTTTTAAGGTTCATAGTTTTATGGTATTAGGGAGTAAATGAAACTTATTTTTAATGATTTTTTTTAGGGTGGTGCATCTAATTACTTCTCTTCATAGGGAAGGGAAAAAAAATATGTGGTTAGACTAGTGTGTGAGCCTTTTAGATTCTCAAGGAGTGATTACAAGATGTCATTAGGATTCAACATGATTCATTATGAGACAAAGAAGCTCAACCTAGATCATGCTCTAAATTATCATACACATGATCTAGAGTTTGGAGTTATCATCCATGAACTTATATAGTGGAGGAACCTTCCTTTTATCTATTAGTTGGAGCTACATGCTAATCATCATAGTTAATAGTAAATTTTGATGCAACCAAAATTGAATTCTCATCTACTTTGATGGATTACTTTTTTTGTGAGTTTCAACTTTGTGTTCTTTGCATCAATGGAAATAAGAAAAATAAGAATTTTGTCATATATTTATTGAGAAAGAGGCAAAAATTCTCTTAGTTTTTCCTTAAGCATAGATTTGTAGAAATATATTCTTGAGTAGATTCTATAAGATCCATGATACCATAAGGTTTGGAAAAAGGAAGCACAGATGGATGATGAAAAGGGATATGAGAATCCATATTGTGAAAATAAGGGACTATCCAAGAATCTAGGGTTCACAAGGAATTGAAATATAAAGTATACAAAGCTAAAACTAGGAATGAAATAATATCAATGATGGCTCCAAATATCAATTTAAATTAAATCTAAAATATATGGAAAAATTTAACCCTAAGGAAAATCGAGGGTGGGTAAGATGAGTAAAAGACATGTTTATAGAAATAAGTTTCAAACCCTAAAATAAAGACATATCAATAATTCACAAAGACTAAGAAATAGTTTAGATCTAAATATATAATTAATTAGAAATAATGGACATCTAAAATACTCTAAAACTCTACAAAGAAACTACGTTGTGTAAGATCAATTAGGTCCACCAAAATGAAATAGAAAGATAATAATAAACTAAGTTTATTATAGGCTAATTCAATATAATACATACATATAAGCAAACATTAGCATATAATAGCAATTCACGTTGAGCTAAAGCTAGATAGATTGTTGATACAAGCATACTCTAAACTAAAGGTGCCTTGGGAATTGAGAAACTCCACACTTATAGCTACAAGATTTAAGCCACTATTATAGGGGGATACTAAAAGTTTACCTCATTAGTTTAGTAACTCTCATGTCAATGTGGTACCTTGCATTATTTTTCTAAATTCTATTTTTTATTTTAATTTAATTGTATAATTTCTCATCTAGAAAGCTTCAACTTAACATAAAATTAGTTAGTAGAATATATTTAAAAATCCTTCAAACTCCTTTCTTTAAAAAGCTTTGTAGTTATTCTCACTAACATGCACTTAGAAATTTTAGCATAGCCTAAATATACAATTCCTCGTTGTTATGTAATCTATTTTACAAATAATGCATTGGTAAATCAAAGTCAAGTAATGTGAACTTATGCGTATAGCTATCTTATATGATGTTTTATCAATATTCAACTACATAGCTTTGAGTCAATTTTAATGACAAAAATTATAAGAGTGGGTAGAGTTATATGATTTTCTATTAGGATTCAACTAGTATAATTTTGAATTAATTTCTCACATGAATCCATCTTCTATGAGAATGAATGGTCCACTTTGCACTCATGGCATCTAAGTGATGGTCACTATATTGAGCCATAAGGACTTCATGGGAGGTCACCCTTTCAAACGTTATTTTGACTTAGTGTATTCAACTATGAAGTTTCTCCTAAAATCAAGCCCACTTGATAACCCACTTGAAAAACCTTCAACAAGTGTTGTGTCTTGTGAATTATTCATTATAAAGCTCTCTAACTCATTCATTTATATTTAAATGGTATTTTTATAATGTATCAAATTATATGATATTTTATTGAGATTTAACTATGTAATTTTAAATAAACAATTATAGACTAAATAATTTTAAATAAACAACTATAGACTAAAAAACACCATCTAAATGTAAAATAGAATTATCTGCTGTTTATTTTTTGAATTTTTAAGTCAGCTATAGTTTTCTGAACTTGTATCTCTTCTTCTTTTAAATGAATTATCTTTCATATACACAATATTTTAAAAGCATATAACAAACACTGTTCATTATAATTATTAGTCACAAGAAATCTGACTAAACATATAAAACTTAATAATATTAAATACATGACAATTCTTTGCTACGTTTAAATATAAAATGTAAAATTATATTAACCGTTGGACAGATTAGAATGATATTTAAATAGAACGGTATTGAACACTACAATTTCAAACGCGACACGGCTGTATTGAAATTATAATGAGCAGAAAAATGGCAGGGAAATTCTCCTTTGGCAGGCGAAAGGGCGAGAGAGTAATGTTAATAGGTATTACCACTCACCTTTGATAATACCCGCCAAAGGAGAATGCCCCCGTAATTCTCCTGCTCACCACCTCTTCCTGCTTACTGTTGATGGGTTGCAGACTTTGCCAGGATGGTCTATAAATGAGTAGAAATGAGCATATCCAATTAGGATATGCGGTTTCCACACCAGAGAATATGGTACAATACTGTAGTTTCCACAGCAGAAAATATGAGCGTATGAGCATATGCTATTTGCAGAGCAGAGAATATAAGGTACAATACTGTGGACATGTACAGAGGGAAAGCTAGTGATCTGCAATCATTCTGAAGGTAAAGTGATTCCCTCTCACCATAAAAATATCCTCGTACGATTGAATGTAAACCGCATCAAGAGACTATTCGTACAATTTTTGAGTTAATTCTAGGTATATAACGAATAAAGCTTTAAAATAGGTTTCCACATATAAATAATGAATTAACTTTTAATAAGAACGTCTATTAAAGGTGCAATTTAGTATGAAAAACAATGTGACAATACATAATAGAATTTATCGTTGTTGGTGTAGGTTTTCTTATTTTCTTAGTGGGTTGATTTATTTTTCCTTGTTCCTATTTTTTTCCTATAATTTTATGAAGTTTTCTTAGGATAATAAAGTGTGTTTATTATTTAATAACTAGGAGATAAAATGATGAGTTGTCCCCATCCTTAAAAGGTGGATCATTTACCACTTTTGGTGGTTATTGGTGGTCATTTCCTATTGGTTGGATTTTTCAGTCCCATCTTCTCCTTAGTTCTATATAAACTCGCTACCTAGCTTATATTTGTATGCACTCATATTTTGAACCATAATTTTACATACTTTGGCATATATGCACATTGATGCGTGAAGTCATTATTCTATATTTTTTCTTTGAGATCCTAATGCAATCTTGTCATCTTGAAATTTACACATCTTTTGGAAATTTAGGTATGTAATTATGTTATTTAATTTATAGATTTATAGCTTATCAATCTCATAGAAAGATCTTGGTTATTTGTTTGTTTCATATTTCTAACATGGTATGAAAGCTTAGATTTTAAGAGTTTTGAGTACTTATATTCTTAGTAAAGAGATTGGATTTTTTTGTATGACCTTGTAAATTCCCATATGCTCTTCTCTTGCATTTGAATATAATTTAGAGAATTAGATAAGAATTCTGAAGATTTGTTAATCCTTGATTTGCATGTGTGTTTTTGGTGAGGTCTAGTTATTGCAACTATTTTGGCTATAGTGGGAGTTTTTTTTACTGTCCCATTGCATTAAGGAGACTTGAGAAAGTCAAGTTTAGTTTTTTTTCATTCAATTTGACCATTATATGACATAGCATAAAATAAGAGTTCGGAGATTAGATCTAGCAAACAACTTTTTACTGTAGCACTTTTGGCCAAAATAGACCTTGTCATTGTATTGAAGAGGTCAAAGAGACAAATTTTGATATAAATTTACTCATATTTGGTGTTGAGAGCCGTCAAGGAAGAAAAATTTGTATGAGGGTCATACAACCCACAAACTTCTATCATATGGTCAATTTCACAAAAATAAAATAAAAAATAAAAAATGAAAAATGAAATTCTTATTTTTCTCTTATTTAGCAGATAGGCATTAAGTGTCCAATGCATAGGAGTACAGGCCAAGGGCCACATCACCTAAGGCCACAGACTATTGGTTTAACTAAGACCTTGAATATAAAATACCTAGGGTTAATCAAAACCATGACGATTAAATTTCAAAAAGACTACTGACTTTTGCTTTTCTAGCACCACCTAAGCATCGCCTAGCAGCTACCTCCACCAACGGTGCTACTCAAGGGCCACCAAGGTCTTCCTTATAGTGGAAATTGGGCCATTTTTCAAATTTAGGGACATAATTGAGATTGAGTTAAGTACAAAGGGAAGGATAGAGGGAAAAAGAGGTAGAGAGATATGTCTAGAGAGAAAGAGAGATATATAAAGAGGGACAAAGAGAGAGGGAAGGAAGGATGAAGAGAGAGGTAGAGAGATAGGTCTAGAGCTCAAGGGGAGAGAGTGAGAAAGATGGGTCTAAAGAGGGACAAAGAAAGAAGGACAGAGGGAGGGATGGAGAAGTAGATAGTTAAGTCTAGAGTTTAATATATTAATAAGAAGAGGTCTAAATACATAAAAAAAAGAGGGAGGGAGGGAGAAAGGGAGGGAGGGAGAAAGGGAGGGAGGGAGGGAGAAACAAGTGGATGGATAGGTCCAAAGCTTAAGGCGAGACATAGTGAAATATAGAGAGGTAGAGAAAGGGATAGAGAGATAGGATGATTTATGAAGATTTGTTCATCTCCTTACAAAAAAATATAAATATTTCATTATTGATTATTTTTTCTAATGTTTCTTGACAGATGAGTGTTACAAAAAAATCATGAAAAAGAGAATTTGCATACGAAAGTAGTGAGAATTTGATGTTTCAAAAATGAAATATGAAGTTCAAAAGATTATAATTAATTTTTGTGTACAATATAGAAATACCACATATTCCAGTGTGTAGGTCTCTCAGTCACCTTTCCAATGCCTATTAAAAATCAAAATTTCAATAAGAAACACAAAAGTTACACCCATTTTACACAAAGAGGGTTTTTGGTCTTCAAAATGGATTTTGAAAACCTAAGAACGGGTACCCATTTTTCAAAACGGACGAATATTCATTTAAAATGGATATCTATTTTTTCTAATAAAATCTATAGCCTTGGGATTTCCCTTGGGTTTGCCTTGGTTTTTGGCTCAGGATCGCCAAACCTAGAAAGTCAATTGCCAAACATGTTTTCAAAATTTCCCTAGTTTTCTAGAGTTTGCTCTTTGTGGTTGATGACCTTTTTTTATCGAAATTTGATGAAATGAAAGGTTTTATTGAAAAAATTATCATCTTCGTGGCACCAATATAAGATATGCCTTATTTTGAATTTAATAATTTTGAATTTAATAGATAATTAGTATTGATTTTCTACATACATTATGACTAAAGTCTTGATTAATAAGCCAATTGAATTTTTTTTACAATTTCCTAACTATTGCACATTTTTTGAATCTAAAAGATGTGTCACATTCTCTGCTTCTCACACTATTGGATAAAAATAAAAAATAATTTATTTTTTGACCAAGTTATAGTGGTCAAACAAACACATTTTAATAATTTTGAAATGTTCTAATAAAAAAATTATAACTAATTATTTACTTGTGAATAAAAATAAAAACAAATGTGGCACATCCGAGCATGTTTCCTCTACTTATATTGAAAGTTTAAAAATAAATAAATTATTTCTTGTTCTTAGGTTGGTCAGACATACACACGCTTTTTATTTTTTTCCTACAAAATTTAGTACTACTGCATTGAAATTTCAAATTTTCATAGAATAGATTTACTTTTATCCAAAATATGACTAGTAGCCTAAACACTACATTAAATTTGCTACAAATTTTGTTCTTACATATTTTTCAAATTATGTTAAAAAGCTATTTAAATTTTTATGTCAAGTTTCCTAACTCTATTTTTCTTAATTTTCATTGCCACTTAGAGGCCTAGCTTGGACCCCCATGATCCTGCACTAACCCAATACAATGCTTCAAAATGGTCACACAAACAAATTTCACCACTACACCTATACCTTATCTAATTTTATTTTATTTTAATATTAATTACCTCCATAATTGAAAGTTTAAATTTTCTAATTAAAATGTAACATTTTCTTACTAAAGTAAATTTAAATTTAACTTATTATTTTTAGTGCAAGGTAAATCATAAAGTAAAAATATAAGAAATAAACACTTTACATACAATATTAATCAATTCCAGGAGACACTATGAACTAAAAAAATATAATAATCACATGCATTAAGAAAAAAGGAAATATTCTTTTTTATAAAGAAAGAAAGATCAATAAGTGGAATACCTAATATTATTTTTGTGAATAGATTTTAGAGTGAAAAATCCTTGGCCATGTTTTGGAATAAGGTTAAACATGATGATTTTAGTGGGGATGATGTGGAAAACTTGATTGGCTCTTTAGATGATGATGAGGAAGACAACTAAATAGATTTATCTCTAAAAATTTTTTCTGATCATGATGTTTGTAAATATTATATAGGATGTCATGTTGTTATAGTGAAGAAAATATTTAATACTATGGTCTTCGAGGTTCTTCTAAATGCCTTTACTTTGAGTACACTATTATCTCTTATTGTTGGGAGAGTAAACAGTGATTCAAACGTCCTTAAATTTTATGACAAGGATTGATACACAACTTTCTCCTCCCCTCCTATGTGCCTATGCATGAAATCAACAATAATTATAACTGATTTACTTTCATTGAGATATAATTATATTTGGTATCAAACATTTTGGTGCAAGATTTGATTTTAGTTAGGTTTTTCATCCACATTATCCCTTGTTCAATTACTATGGATTTGAGTGTTTCCCATCCTATCTCTAGTTGGGACAAATTCCATGGGTTCTAGAGTTTCATGTTTGGAGACATGGGAGGATGTTATTGATATAATTTGTAGAAGATATTTAGTTATTCATGGTTTTCTAGAAAGTCTTCATCCACCACTCAAAAAAAAAACCTGCACACCTACATCACTCAACTTACTTATTGAATGTAGGTTTCATGCCAAACTAAGGATATGTTGGACACCATCAATTCCCTTCACTCTACCATTAGTGAATCAAATCTTGACTGTTCCATGAAAAAAAATCTTCAGATGAGAGTCATCACCCAAATACACCTTCCCACAATCATACTCCTCATACTTCGAGAGCCAACCTATATGAGAGGTTGTGTGGAAAGAGGCACCTGAGTCTATCAACCACACATATTTCGATGCATGTGTTGCCAAGGCTGCAACAAAGGAATCACCATCATCTTGAGAGGATTTATTTGAATTTGAATAAGAGACTTTCTTATTTTTTACAATGACCAATCTTGCTACAGTTCCATTTTTTTTCCTTGGACTTTTTACCAAGAGACTTAGATCTCCCTAGAGACATATATTTAGACTTCTTTTCTTTCTTCTTGTCTTTATCCTTGATCTAAAATAAACAACAAGGGCCTCCTTAGCTATCTCAAAATATTTCCTTCACATCTCTTCAGACATTTGCAAAGAAACCACATCATCCATTTTGAAGGTGCTTGAGTACTTTTGACAACCATCACCAAGTGGCCCCAAGAGTTTGACAAAGAACATGGTAGAAGCATGCAACGATCTTCATCCTGTATTTTCACACCAACCAAACCCAATTGTGCAACAACCATATAAAAGGAATTTAGGTGACATGCAATGGATACTCCTTCCTCCATCTTCAAAGAATATAACTTCTTTCAAAAGAACAACTTATTTAAAAAGGATCTCCCTTGATAAATATTTTGAAGTTTCTTCCAAATACTCGTTCTAGTCTTCTCTTTATGGACATTCAGAAGAATAAAATAATCCAAGTAGAGTCTTATCAAACTCTTGTATTTTTGGTCCATTAGATCCCAATCTACCTAGGTTGTTGTGGCTAGTTTTGTACTTGATATATTACAGCCCACAAATCTCTTTCCATGAGCATATCCTCCATTTTGAGTTTCCATAACTCAAAATTTAATACATTAAACTTATCCATCTTGATTCTTCTGGATGTGCTTGCCATCTTTATCCTGTAATAAGATTACCAAATATTTTCTTCCAAAGCTCCCACTAAAAATAAAGCTAGTATTAAAATACCCTCCTAGATCAAGTTCACAAAAACAAAGCTAGCCAAGCTCTGATACCAAATTAAAGAAAAGATAGGTGCATAAATAATTTCCAAACACATATCTAAGTAGGAGAGGCTTACAAAAACTTGGTTACAAATATTTAAACTATTACAGTTTATCTATGCACATTCATAAATAAAATTTCAACTTTAAACACATAAAACCGCAACACATAGATTAACATAGAAAAAACCTTTCCGAAAAAACCCACACACCAAATCATAGATCAATTGTATTATCAGTAAAAATAGGTTACAATAAAATAATATATTATATGCTCTTACAAGTTTCTTTACACTATGATACAAATCTAGAGTAATTCCGTTAGCATGAAGACTTCTCAGAAAATAAAAAATATTCTCTCAAAATAAATAAACATTTCACGTATTTATAAACCTCTATCATGGGCATATAGCAAAAGACACAAGGTAGACACATAAAAAAGACAATAAAAATAATACATAAACACAAGGTTAGTACACTTAAAAGGATTCTAGTTATTAAGGAAAAGAGACAAACATCACTCCTTGAATATGATGTTAGAAAAATAGTTCTCCCATAAGGACCAAAAATGGTGTTATGCAAGGTCACTATGAGCTACATAGATCTACTAGCTAGCAAGATATGTTATGGTATATGACAATATGATGGATTTCATAGGGCTAACAAGCTGTGTTATGATAGTTATCTAATGAAACACATAGCTTCACTGGAAAACAATTCATTTTATGCTAGGTGGACATGTAAAATTATCAAGTTCATGAATCAACAAGTTGTGTTATGTTGAAGCCATGGACTATTTCACCAATCATGCCTCAAGGAGCACATTATATTTTAATGTCATGGTGGATTGTTTAATATCATAGGGGATGAAATCACCTCAGAGGGTGTACAAAATTTTAACATTGTGAGGGGCCATTTAACATCATAGGTGACAAAATATCCTCAGGGGATGTACAAATGTTTAATGTCATGGGAGACCACTTAACATCACAAGGGAAAAATCATAAAGCCACACATCAAGGGGCATTATAAATAACATCACCACAAAGGGTGCACATGGATAATATCTATATCCACACCTTGAAGAAAAGATCTCCACTAAATAGGTACAACATGAATTGAAAGGCCACTCCTTAGGGGATATAATACATAATACTACTACTACTAAAGGGGCCTATAATCAATGTGTAAAGCCACACCTTAGGGGATATCATGCATAATTCCACCACTGACGGGATGCATAATTAGTTTTCAAGGCCACACCTTAGGATATATCATGCATAATATCACCACTAAAGGAAAATAACTTAAATTCTTTAGAAGATGCCATGATTAATGGGGGACTTTGGCCCCCCTTAAAATGTTAGTGTACTTGCTATACGAATATTTTGAGGAGATAATAGATGAAGAGGGGATCCTTTATAAAGGATAACTACCTTAAAATAAGTGTTATCCTAGTCCACCAAGTGTGTTGACAAGGAAAACCATATGTAGATATTATCATGTTTTTCCTGATTAATGAGCTATGGTTGCATAAAATTGTTTTTGTATCCAAGCATGGAAATGAACACCACATGATACTACAAATGCCACATAGAATGGAGAAAAAATATAATAAATAATTCATTATTTTATATGGATCTATATCATATATATCATAAAAAACCATTTTATTTTTTATTTAAGGTGCAACACTCATTAGTAGAATTCCAAAACATTTGATGATATGCACAAAAGGAGGTATTTTGTTGTATTTGTTAATTACTTTTTCTATCACAAAGAGCTGGAAGGGTGATTAATTCCATTTTAAAAAGTGATCACAATTCACATTCTACCTCACACAAGGGATACAAAGGGGGAAGAAGTCCATCACCAATTGAACAATATGATGGTGGTAGGCTAGATGCTAGAATGAATTCCTTATTCAAAAAGGTGGAGGGAATTGATAGCCAATACATATTATAGAGGAATGTGATGTATGTTATAGAAGAGTGTATATTTCATGTTCATTATAAGTTGTATCACAACCTTGTTTAGCAAGGATCTTAAATCCATGGCCACAAAATTTTTCTAGATCGGTAGGTCTATTATTGACTTAATTTGCATAAGATGAATGATCATTTTTAGGAATATGTTTTTCTTTATAATTGGAAGAGGAATTTATATGCAATGAGTGAGGGACAAAATGTAAAGGATTCTCTTTGGGTGATGTAGTGTCAAAAAATGGGTCCTTGACATTTTCCCCCTCGTTTGGGTCCTCCTTGTGGATTTTGGCTTAATCTTGCCTTGATTTAGTGTTGTAATGTGAATAACACATTCACATTAGGTCTTGGGCCCTTTTGAACTAATGAAATTTAATGGTGCCTTGCTAAAGTGTTGTGAAGTGTTGTAGCACACTTTCACACTTTTCTAACATTCTATCAATTAAATAAACATAATTTTAATCATAATTAATCTTAACCTTGAATTATTTGGAGTGTTGTAAAGTGTTGTAATACACTTTCACAATTCTCGATGCTTTTCATTAATAATTGGGCTTTCTTATGCTTTAATTCACCCTATTTTGCATCCACAAGCCTCATTTATTACATATTTTCAAGGATAATCCTGACACAATCATTAACCAATCATAATTAAGGTGTTCCTGGCTTGTGTGGCCCAGATTTAGTGTCTGGGACTTATTCACCACCTTGGGAGAATGAATCCCACCTAAGTCTTTTTGGCCCTGATGTAGGTTTCACACATTTCTAGACACATTTTGATTTTTGGTCCCATACATTATGTGTAATGGGACTCATTCGCCACCTTGGTCGAATGAGTCTTGTGTGACCAAAATTCAAATTTAATTCAATTTTTTGGCAGGATTAACTCTCCTAGATTTGATGTCAACTTGTAGTGTTGTAATTTCGGGAATTCTTGTATAATTAAGTATAAATACAAGGTTGTTTCACTCATTTTCTCCTAACAAGCATTCAAGTATTCATATCATTGCATTCAAGAGTTCTCAAGATCATTAAGCATTCACAAGAGCATTCAAGGCATTTCAAAGGTAGATTATCAAGCATTCAAGAGCATTCTTCAAGCACCAATCATCATGTTAAAGATTGCATTCTTCATGTTTGTTGTTGTGCTAACATTTGTGATGTAGAGTTCATGATCCAAGCAAGCATTGCATTCAAGATCTATCTCCTTGAAGTAAGAATCAAGAACCACATCCATTGTAGCCATTTGAATCATAATTGTAGCACTTAATTGCAAGGGTTTGGTGAGTTGCAACTTTATCTTTTGTTCATTCATCCTCCTCTTTCCATATTTTCTTTCATTTCAAGGTTTAATTAACAACAAGAGGTTTGACCAAGGAAAACCCCTATTTGCTAACCCCCACAACATTTTTTCCTCTTCTTATGTGTGATTTGCAGGGCTAGGTTTTAGATTTACCAAGAAGAAATGTTGGAGAAAAGTTTTCAAGTTGTCAAACTTTTCAAAGTTGTCATCAAGCCTTGGTGAATCTTGGAGAAGGTATATAGGTGGCATTTTGTAGTTTTGGATCAGGAAACTAGTCAAAAAGAGAACAGACTGAGAGGTACATAATCCAATTCAAAACTTCCCAAAAAGTAGAAGTGGATTGATTCACCACTATTAGTGAATAAGTGGTATTGTACAGGGCTAATCAATATTTTTATAGACTCAGATACCCTTTCGGCTAAAACCTGCTCCAGTGCATTTTCACAGAAGTTGGACTGATTTTCCCAGCTTGGCAAATGAGTTCTAGTCAACTTGAGCTGTAGAGTTTCTAGAATTCCAGACTCCCATTCTGCCTTCTTCAGTCTTGTAGGTGCACACTTCTAATTTCATAGCTTTTTACTACATTTTTTTCTTCTTTCTAGGTCATTTAGAGTTAGTTTGCATATCACACTCTATTTCCCAATTCCTTATCTTTTCCAAGTTTACACTTGGTGGTGAGCCCCTGATTAGATATAATTCAATCCCTAGAACAATCCCTTCGCCAGATTTCAATATTCTTTGCATTGATATCTCAAGGGTTGTTCTTGAGTGAAGAGTATGAAAATTGTCTCTCTGCTTTTATGTCCAAAACCCTAGAAGTGAAAGAGAGCACACTCATTTTTGTCTTTTCATTTTGGTGAACATGCATTTAGATCATCATAATTCTGATTTGGAGTGCATTTACATCGTAGATTTAACATTGCATTAGATTTTGCATTGCTTAATTTACATTCTAGAGTTTCAATTTTTGCATTAGTGAAAATCTCGTTTAGCTTACATTATTGCATTTAATTTAATTGAAAATCAGTAAAAATTTTATTTGCATTAGAAAACATAAAAATCATAAAATTCAATTCGAAAATTCTAAAAAATTTCAAAAAAAATAGTACCTAGAGTCATTCGCCACCTTGGGTGAATCAGTCCCTTTGCATATTTTTCACTGCTTTTTCTAGCATTTATAGTTTAGTTATTGAGTTTCTGTTTGTTGTTTCTGCATTTTACTTTTAATTTCCAGAATTTTAGCTATAAGAATTTCATTCTTATTAGCTTACATTGCATTTTCATTCACCTCGCATTTAGTAGCCTTTGCATAAGTGTTTGGTGGCCTATTGCTTATACATTAGTGAGAAGAAGTTTGATAGCATCTCGCAAGAAAACATAATTCACATTCATGAGGACCTAGTAAACTTACAACATACAATAAGCCTTGAAAACATTTCAACTACTACAATTCCTACCATAGAAAACATTCACTGCATGCTTGAAAGGGATGATGGCCTTGACCTTATGAAAAACATAGTGCAAATATTTGGAAAACATAGTTTTCCTTTACCCAAAAGAAATGTTACAAGCCAAGGAGGATCATAAATTCCTCCTCCCACAACAATAGCCTCAATCCCTACTTACACCACTCCCCAGGTCACAACAACAATGCAACAAGTTAGTAATGTGATTCCTTCCCTAGGTATTCCTGCTAGCTTCCCTAGTTCCTATGTGGCATGTCGCCAATTATATCCCCTACATTACCACCTATAAACATTCCATTCACTTTCCCTATGACCACATACACTCCATCACCACTTTCACTTCCATCTCCTAACATAAGCAATGACCATCTCATAACACAACTTTCCAAACTGTTTCATCCCTTAAAAAGAAAATTTACACCATCAACCAAAATCAAAATGGCCCACCCACATATTATGTCAAAAGTAGTCCATTTTCCTTGGATATATTGCAAACACCGATGCCACAAGGTGTAGAGGTGCCTATATTTGAGAAATATGGAGGGAAGTGAGATCCTTCTAACCATGTTAATGCCGACACTGCCTTATGTAGTGACTTTGTCCTTGACGATAAACTATTGGAAAAACTTTTTCCTAGATCCTTGAAAGATACTACCTTGGAGTGGTTCTCTTCTTTACCAAACAACTCAATTCGTTCATTTAATGAACTTGTTGATGTATTTGTAAACCATTTCCAAGTGCATATGACTCCCACAATTACCTTGGTCGATTTGATGAGATGCAAGCAAAAATAGGGTATGTGCAGGATCATGATGGGCCAAAAAGTGGCAACATGAAAAAAGTAGCATTTTTCACTCGCCAAAAAAAGCGAAAATCCCGAGTTAACTTTGTTTTTGGGGTGGGTGTCAGTACATTTCTCCATAGCAATTCCCAAGCCAAAGTACTACAAATCAGATATCCATTTGTATCGGATATCTAAATCATGTTTGATATCTAATTTGAAAAACATTGTAAAATGTAATATTTTGGTGCTATAAATTAGATATTCAATTTTTGCACACATAGACCCAAGAGTAATTAGGAGGTGGAGGGTGGGAAAGAGAGAAAGAGGGGGAGAGAGAGAGAGAGAGAGAGAGAGAGAGAGA
>VDFB02200252.1:0-17044 GCA_007258455.2 Sequoia sempervirens
AATTGTTTTTGTACAAGTTTGTTAAATTTATATTTGATGTATGTATATATATATATTAATGTATGTATGTATGTGTGTGTGCTTAAATGTATATGCATGTATGTATGTATGCCTATATGTATGTATGTATGTATGTATGTATGTATGTATGTATTTATGCTTGTATGTATGTATGTATGTATGTATGTGTGTGTGTATGTACCTATGTATGTATGAATTGTATGCTTGGATGTACATGTATGTATGCATGCATGCTTGTATGTATGTATGTATGTATGTATGTATGTACATGTATGTACGTATGTATGTATGCATGCATGTATGTACATGTATGTACGTATGTATGTATGCATGCATGCATGTATGTATGTATGTATGTATGTATGCTTCTATGTATGTACATGTAATGGTTTTGGGTTTAGGGTATATAAGGGTGAGGGTATAAGGTATAGGGATGAGGGTTGAGATTGTAGGGTTTATGGATAGGGTTTAGAGTTGAGGGTTAAAGGATGGGGTTTAGGGTTGAGGCTTAAGGGATTAGGGTTTAAGGGTTGAGGGTTTAAGGGTTAAGGGTTTAGGTTTTAAGGGTTGAGGGTTTAAGGGATAAGGGTTTGAGCATTAAGGGTTTAAGGTTTGGGGGTTAAGAGATTAGGGTTTAAGGTATAGTGTTGAGGGATTAGGGTTGAGGATTTAATGTATAGGATAGAGGGGTGAGGGTTGAGGGTTGAAGGTTTAAGCGTTGAGGGTTGAGGGATTAGGGTCAAGGGTTTAGGATATGGATTAGGGTTTAAGGGTTGAGGGTTTAGGGATAGGAATTATGGTTTAGGGTTGAGGGATCAGGGTTGAGGGTTGAGGATTTAAGGGTTGAGGATTTAAGGGATTAGGGTTTAAGGTTTGAGGGTTTAAGGGATTAAGGATAAAGGGTTGAGGGTTTAAGAGTTGAGGGATTATGCTTTGAGGGTATAGGGTTAAGGGTTGAGGGTTTAGGATTAAGGGTATAATGTATAGGGTAGAGGGTTTAAGGGTTGAGGGTTGATTGATTAATGGTTTATGGTATAGGTTCGACGTATTAGGGTTGAGGGTTTAATGTATAGGGTAGAGGGTTTAGGGTTTAAGGGTTGAGGGTTGGGGGTTTAGGGATAGGGATTAGGGTTGAGGGTTGAGTGATTAGGCTTGAAGGGTATGGGGTTTAGTGATTAGGGTTTAAGGTATAGGGTTGAGGGTTGAGGGTTTAAGGGTTGAGGGATTAGGCTTTAAGGGTATAGGGTTGAGGGAAAGGATTGAAGGTTTAGGGTTTAAGGTTTGAGGGTTTAGGGATAGGGATTAGGGTTCATGATTGAGGGATTAGGGTTGAGGTTTAAGGATTTAATGGTTGAGGGTTTAAGGGATTAGGGTTTAAGGGTTGAGGGTTTAAGGGATTAGGGATTAAGGGTTGAGGGTTTAAGGGTTTAGGGATTAGGCTTTAAGGGTATAGGGTTGAGGGTATAATATTTAGGGTAGAGAGTTTAAGAGTTGAGGATTGACAGATTAAGTGTTTAAGGGTTGAGGATTGATGGATTAATGGTTTAAGGTATAAGGTCAAGGGATTGGGGTTGAGTTTTTAACGGTTGAGGGATTAGGCTTGAAGGGTTGAGGGTTGAGGAATTATGGTTTAAGGGTTGAGGGTTGAGGGTTGATGGATTAAAGATTTAAGGGTTGAGGGTTGATGGATTAAGGGTTTAAGGTATAGAGTAGAGGGTTCAAGAGATTAGGGGTTAAGGGTTGAGGGATTAGGCTTGAAGGGTTGAGGGTTGAGGGATTAGGGTTTAAAGTATAGGTTGAGGGTTTAAGGGTTGATCACTTAAGGGTTGAGGGTTTAAGGGATTAGTTAGTAAGGGTTGAGCATTTAAGGCATTAGGGATTAAGGGTTGAAATATTAGGCTTTAAGGGTATAGGGTTGAGGTATAGGATTGAGGGATTAGACTTGAGGGTATAATGTATAAGGTAGAGGGTTTAAGGGTTGAGGATTGAGGGATTAAGGGTTGAGGGTTGATGGATTAAGGATTTAAGGTAGAGGATTGAAGGATTATGGTTGAGGGTTTAATATATAGGGTAGAGGGTTTAGGGTTTAAAGGTTGAGGGTTTAAGTGTTTAAGGGTTGAGGGTTGATGGATTAAGGGTTTAAGGGATTAGGGATTAAGGGTTGAGGGTTTAAGGGCTGAGGGACTGGGCTTGAAGGGTTAAGGACTAGGGGATTAGGGTTAAGGGTTGAGGGCATGTGGATTAAGGGTTGAGGGTTAATGGATTAAGGGTGTAAGGTATAGGGTAGAGGGTTTAAGGGATTAGGGATTCAGGATTGAGGGTTTATGGATTGAGAGATTAGGCTTGAAGGGTTGAGGGATTATGGTTTGAAGTAAAGGGTTGAGAATGAGGGTTGAGGGTTTAAGGGATTAGGTACTAATGGTTGAGGGTTTAAGGGATTAGGGATTAATGGTTGAGGGTTTAAGGGTTGATGGATTAGGCTTTAAGGGTATAGGATTAAGGGTATAGCATTTAGGGATTAGGGTTGAGGGTATAATGTATAGGGTAGAGGGTTTAAGGGTTGAGGGATTAAGGGTTGAAGGGTTGAGGTTTGATGGATTAAGGGTTTAAGGTATAGGGTTGAGGGATTAGGGTTGAGAGTTTAATGTATAGGGTAGAAGGTTTAGGGTTTAAGGGTTGAGGGTTGAGGGTTGATGGTTGATGGATTAAGGGTTTAAGGGATTGAGCATGGATTAAGGCTTTAAGGTATAGGGTAGAGTGTTTAAGGGATTAGGGATTAAGGGTTTAAGGGATGAGGGATTAGGCTTGAAGGGTTGAGGGTTGATGGATTAAGGGTTTAAGGTATAGTGTAGAGGGTTTAAGGGATTAGTGATTGAGGGTTGAGGGTTGAGGGATCAGGGTTTAAGGGTTGAGGGTTGATGGATTAAGGGTTTAAGGTATAGTGTAGAGGGTTTAAGGGATTAGTGATTGAGGGTTGAGGGTTTAAGGGTTGAGGGATTAGGCTTGAAGGGTTGAGGGTTGAGGGAGTAGGGTTTAATGTATATGGTTGAGGGTTGAGGATTTAATGGTTGAGGGTTTAAGGGATCGTGGATTAAGTGTTGATGGTTTAAGGGTTGAGGGATTAGGCTTTAAGGGTATATGGTTGAGGTTATAGGATTGAGGGTATAATGTATAGGGTAGAGGTTTAAAGGGTTGAGGGTTGAGGGATTAAGGGTTTAAGGGTTGAGGGTTGATGGATTAAGGGTTTAAGGTATAGGGTTGAGGGTTTAATGCATAGGGTTGAGGGTTTAGGGTTTCAAGGTTGAGGGTTTGAGTGTTTAAGGGTTGAGGGTTGATGGATTAAGGGTTTAAGGTATAGGGTTGAGGGATTATGATTAAGGGTTTAATCTATAGGGTAGAGGTTTTAGGGTTTCAGGGTTGAGGGTTTAAGTTTTTAAGGGTTGAGTGTTGATAGATTAAGGGGTTAAGGGTTGAGATTTGATGGATTAAGGGCTTAATTTATAGGGTAGAGGGTTTAAGGTTGTAGGCATCCAAATTTAATCACTTCCATATGATTAAAATTACGGCCTTTCCATCTATCGTATTAATTTATTAAATTAATATTACACCTTTTGTCTCATACCGATAAAGTATTTAATTTAATAATTAATACTTTGTCTTTTACCTTATTCCTCTCTAAATTAAATAAATACACTAATTTATTTAATTTAGTCATTCTTCCTCCTTTTGATTTAAAAAGCAATTTAAAATTCCTCACTTTCTCTCTCCTTGTCACATCCTCCATAACCCCACCCTAATCTGAATTAATTTAATTAATTCAGGGTTATGATGTGCATCCTCTTAATCAAAGATTAATGTCACATCCTCCTACATTTGCCACTTGCCTCTAATCTTCTGTTAATTAGCCTAATCCAATATTTGCACAACCTTAACCAAAATCATTAGCTAAATTTAGCACCACTTTTTGGTCAATTCTTCTTCTTTTCTTTTTTTGGATATTGACCCCCTTTCCCATGTGAATTTTTAATTCACATTTATTTATCCTAGGTTCCTCTCCTTTAAATGTGAATTTTTAATTCACATTCCATTCTTCCAAGGCTTCTAGAACCTTGGACTTGTCACAATCTCCACATGTGACCAAGTCCCACCTTTTTGGAGCCCACTTTTACCCTCTAGATCATCCTAAGAATGTGAATTTTTAATTCACATTTATAACCCCAACCACCTTTCCTTTTCCCATGTAGATTTTTGAGGAATTCTAAAATTCCTCAAATGTCCCTTTCACTCCCACTTGGGGACAAGAAATCCCTTTTTGTGGAAATCTCCTCACTCCCCAAGGTGCATGTCTTTTTCCACCTCATGTACCCTCTTGACACCTCATCTCTATCTCATATCCCCTTGTCCACTTCACCCTCCACATGTCAAGATGTGAGGGCTTGTGGGTTCTCAACCCACCATAGCCCTTCATCTTGGCCTTGTTGGAGCAATCTTGACCGTTGAATTCTCTAGAGAATTCAAATTCTCCTATAAATACCCCCTCCTCAAGGGCATTTCCAACACTTTGCATTTTGATAACTACATGCTGTCCATTTGAATCCTCAAGCCTTTTCAATCATTCAACCATCTTTGTTAATCATCTTGCATATAGAATCTTGCATCTTAGTCACTCAATCCATCATCTAAGGAGCACACAATTCATTCCAATCAAGGGCCAATCAAGGAGAAATCAACAGCAAGGAAGGTGATATTGTTTCTATTTTGTTTATCCATTTCCTTTCTTATTCTATCTCTCTTTTGGCTAATCTTGAGGTGTCCTTGGTATTTTGTCATTTCCATTTCTTAGCTATTTTGCACATTTAGAGTAGGATAGATATCAAGGTATACATTTTTGGCATGCCCGGTGGGACCCACACACGGGTCTTGCATTTAATGTTTCTTTCAGTTAAGAATTTTGCAGGAAAAGCTCACAGAACCGCGGCAGCGCCCTTCGCAGAACAGCGGCAGCGCCCTTCACAGACCCACGGCAGCGCCCCAAAACAGCACAGTTCGGAAGGTAAAATAGGCGTTTTGGCTTCATTTTTGTTCTAGTTTTTTACAGCTTTTACGTAATAACTCTCTAACATTGTGGTGGCAAGGATATTTCTATTTTTCGCTAACTTTTTGCAGCATATTGTGGCGAAATTTGACCAAAGATGAAAAAGAGGACAACTAACATTTGTTTGCAGGGTCATCTACATAATCAGATTTTCAAAAAATTATCTCTGCTGTTTTCAAACATAGTCTAATTAGGGGGATTAAACCTCACTGTTTGCTATGGTTGCTTATTTTTGTGTTACCCAAGGGGGCATTGATTTATTTTCACTTTCCCCTTGCACTTCGTGTGAGCCTGGGGAGTAGTTGGAAACAGTTAGTGTCTTCTTTTTAGTGGGACCTGCTTGGGGATTTCATCACCCCAAGGAACGATTCCAACCATGGTACCGGGGGTATATAAAGGGGGGAGCGAAAGTTGTACCCCAATCCAGCCAAGGCGAATTGGCGAGCCGTCAAAGCTAGGGTGATACCTAGATAGACGGAAGAGTTGGTCCCAGCCTTCAAGATCTCGCTGGGGTTCCCACTCACGCTTGTGACGGACTGGTGTTCACGGTTGTGCCTCACATACCGAGAGTATATCGAGGACTCCCTAAAAGCCTTGTGCATCCTAGATTAAGACTTTGCCTTACCATACCCCTAATATTAATCATAGGATTATGCTTGCTTGAGGTGTTTTCTTGTGGAAATTCTGTCAAATTTTGATACTTTTGACTTGTTTCATCATTTTGTGTGCTTGCCATAGCCTTTACCATCAAAAACCAAGCTTTGTCCCCGCAGAAACGCGGTAGCGCCCTGCGCAGAAAAGCGGTAGCGCCCTGCGTAGAAGCGCGGCAGCGCCCTGCGCAGAAAAGCGGTAGCGCCCTGCCTAGAAAAGCGGCAACGCCCTGTGCAGAAAAGCGGTATCGCCTTGCGCAGAAACGCAGCAGCGCCCTGCGCAGAAAAGCGGCAACGCCCTGTGCAGAAACGCGGCAGCGCCCTACGTAGAAAAGCGGTAGCGCCCTGCGCAGAAACGCGGTAGCGCCCCTAATTTACTGTAGAAAGCTGTCTACGCCCCTGATTTTGCTGCCAACACCCTAATCTTTGCTGCAGAAAGGCAAATTTGCCCTCCTAAACACCCGAAATTCCTCCATTCGGACCCATTTAGTCTTTGAACCATTAGTTAACCATTCCCAACCATCACCTCATCATTCCAAACCTTTGCTTTGTCACTTTAAACCTTGAAAAACCCTCGTTTGGCTATTTTAAACTTCCATCTCCTTATTCCAACCTTTCGTTCAACTATCCTAAATCCCCATACGTTCTCCACAATTATCCTTAACCCCCCCATTCATTCTACTTCCTTCCTAAACCACCAATCATTTCTTGCCATTTGCATCTCCAAATACCACCCATAATCAAACCGTCCTACCCTTGTATTACAAAGTGGTTACCTAAATTGACCATAGCGCTTGAACTTGATTATTAGTCTTTAACTTCAAACCCAATCAATTCGCCTCCATCTTGAGGTGAATTTGGTGTTGCAAGTTATCATCCTCGACCCAATCGATCCATTCCTAGCTTAAGGTGGATTCGGTGCCATAATCATCCTATCAATCAATCAAAGCTCTAGGGTTACTAAAGGTAATCTCATGTGATCAACCTTGAGGTCTCTCTCTCACGCCTTCCAATCAAATCCAATCCAATCCAAACCCAATCCAATCTAATCCAATCCAATCCAATCAAATCCAATCAAACCCAATCCAATCCAATCTAAATCCAATCCAATTGATCGAAGTCCAATTAGATCCAACCCACACTCCATCACAATCAAATCATTTGACAAAGGCATTAACCTACTCATCTAGCATTTGCATGCCCGTTCAGACCCGTTCACAAGCAAAGAAAATGGCCGACCATCAAGCTCAGAATGCCCAACCAAACAACTCCCAAGATCCCAAAGACACAACCAATATCTTATCAGATCCTAACAAGGGTACCAACATCTCACATGACCCTCACAATGGTACTTCATCGCACTCCAACACAGAGAATCAGAATAACTCGCCGCATAGGGAAGAGAGTATGGTTAATCAACCTGAACTCACACTTGAGGAACATTTTAGTAATCCTGCCAATGTACAAATGACTGACCATTTGCTTGAGAAACATGGGGAAGAAATCCTGGCCCACCTAATTGAGAAGGGTGTTAAACCCCCCTCCAATGTTGACTTCTCCAAATATAGGGGCACCCCATCTAACGTACTCCAAGAGACCCAAAGTGCACCCGAAGGTTCATACTTCTCCAATGTTCCTCCAGTCGAGGGTTGGCATCAACCCGAATTTGGCAATGTCATTCTCTATCAAGTTAATTATCCCCCACACGCTTCCACCTCAGCCATAGGAGGACCTCAAGTGCCTGATCCCAATAACCCTTTTGCTTATGGCATGCCACAAAGCGTTCCACAACCTCCGCCATTAACATTAACAACACCTTCCCCTTCCAACCAACCTCCAGTCAACATTGGGGGCACCTCCTTTTCCACACCCCTCCCGCCTCCTTGGACCACCAATATACCACCTCAACAGGTTCCCCCACTTACTATCCCACCTCAAATACCACCACAAAGCACACCCCAGCTGAACATTCCGAGTGGTACCCAACAACCTCTTTCACAAAGTGTGCCCACACAACCTCCGCCGTCTCATCCGCAACAACCTATACCCAATACTTTGACCTCTTCACAACAACCATCCTACCAATCACAAGGCAATCAATCTCAACCACCTACCCAAACCATATCTCCCTTTCTTGCATCCCTTTTGCGTCCAAAGGTTCAATCACAACATAATATCCCACCTCAGTCCATACAACACTCGATGCCGCAACAACAACCTCCACAACACTACTACTATCACAACCAACAAAAACTTCCCCAACAACCGTTTTATGCAACCTCCCAACAATCACAACAATATCTTCAATACCAACAGGCCAACACGCAACGTCCCGTCCAAGTCCCTCAGCAACCTACCCCACACCTTCACCAAACAAATTCATATTATGCCCCACAACAACAACCCCCATATCAACAAAACCCCCTACATTACCATCAAGTCGTGTCATCATCCAATCATCCAAACCCACATTTCAACAATCTGACACCCTTTCAACAGGATCCCTCATCTTTCTATCATCTATATCCCCCCAACCCACCACCAGCTAGCTCGGACTTGTCAGAAATCAAAGCTGCCCTTAAGGACCTTCAAGCAGGGGGCACAAAACAATCATTCAAATTTGAAGATATATGCCCATATCGATTCGATCCATCCATCTCATTGATCCCATTCCCTAAACACTTCAAAATTCCAAAATTTGACAAATACAAGGGAGACATAGACCATAAGGCCCACTTGCAAGAGTTTTATGCACAGTGTCAAGAAGTCATGTACAGTGATAACTATCTCTTGCGCTTGTTCCCACGAAGCCTAGCAAGCCATGCCCTAGATTGGTTCATGACTCTTGAAAAGGGGTCTATAAAAACTTTTGCAGACTTATCAGAACAGTTTGTCTCCTACTTCTCCTTCAATCTGCGGAAGGATACTGACACCTTAGATCTCTTGAAAGAGAAATAACGGGATGGAGAAACCTTTACCAGCTACCTCCAACGGTGGCGTGCATTAGCCAGCCGAATGAAAAATCTTTTGAAAGAAAAAGACATGGTCACTCTTTTTGTGGAAAATTCTCATCCCGACATGGCCCACAATTTTAGACTACACTGTGTCACCACTTTCGTTGAGATAGTGGAAAAAGGACCTATCCTCGAACGCGCCCTTATTGCCAAAGGACACATCAAAATACACAGTCATGATAAAGAACGGTCATTTGGAGATAAATCACGATTTTGGAACAAAAACAAAAATGCAGTGAATGACGGAGTGACAGACACCAAACATGTCCAAGTGGCTAATGTATCCCAAGGGCAACAACAGTCTATACCCAACGCCATATCAGTACCGCAGGGGGCACCTCGTCCCCCTCAACAGTCAAACCAAAGAAATCAGGGGAACACCAAACGTCAATACGCCCAATTGGGTGAACCCTTAAGTGTCATTTTCAATAAATTGTTGCAAATCAATTACCCCATCACATACCCTGTCACCAAACCATTCGATGAGTCCAAACCCAAGCCGGCATGGTTTAAGGAAAACGAGTATTGTGACTTTCATAAAATCAAAGGACACTCCTTGAATAAGTGTCAGGGTTTAAAAAATTATGTCCAAGATCTCATTGATCGAGGAGATATCAAGGTTGACCCCAGTCAACCTTCGTCGTCCAATGCTCAACTGCAAATCTATCAAAACGCCTTCCCAAATCATAGTCAAGGTCCTAGCACCTCCACTAGTCATCCCCAAAACAACAGCACTAATAATGTGAATTACAAGAATGTGCCCTTCAATTATGAAGGCATTATTCATTACATTGAGCAGGTGGAACCCCGAGTATCCATGATACACGTTAAAGCCAAAGACCCTCAATGTGCTGTGACTACATGACGAGCCCGCATTACCATCCCTGCAGCCTCCACACCCATCCAACCCGCTCCTATAAACTCTCAATATAACATCCTTGATCACCTAAGGAAGACCCCCGCTCACATATCCATTTTGGATTTGCTTAAGTCTTCCCCGGTACATCAAGAGATCCTCAATAGAGCCTTGCAAGAGACCCATGTACCAAATGACATCGACCCCACACAATTCCAAGCATTGGTGGGACACTTGGCTTTGTCTCATCACCTTCACTTCAGCCAAGTTGATATGCCCAATATCGATGTTAATCACAACCATCCCCTACATATCGAAGTCATAGTTGCCCGCCATAAAATAAAAAGGGTCTTGGTAGATAATGGCTCTGCCCTCAATCTATGTACTTTGAAATTTATAAAATAGATAGGGTATTCTCAAGCGGACCTAAGCAACCAGATAATTACAATCAAAGCTTACGACAATGCAGGGAGAAATTCAGAAGGAATCATCAGTCTTCCTATCCAAGTGGGACCTATGCTCCAATATACTACCTGTCATGTCCTTGATCTGGACTTACCATATAATCTCCTCCTTGGCCGCCCATGGCTCCATGCTATGAAAGCCATCCCATCCATGTACCATCAGTGCCTCAAATTCCCAGTCAATGGACAGGAGGTCACCATCTATGCCGACCCCCAATCGTTTGAGTATTGTCGAGCTTTAGAAGCATCTTTTCCACATTTACATTATTGTCCAGGGGTCGAAATGGGGGCATCCCATCCATCATCAAATCTGTCATCCTCCAATCCATCATCCACTATAATCACCACTCCATCCTCCGCCACTAATCCTTCGATCACTAGAGTCCAGATCATTGACAAAGGGTGCGGTGAGTATGAGATGCATACGGCCCTCAATGTAGCCACTATGCCACCGTCACCACATGAATACGGTCAGCCTTCACATGCTATACAAAAGGAAGATAAGATCCTCACCTTCAGTGGTAAAAACATTCCTACTACCACCTTCAGATCTCCGAGTGTCAAGGTCGATGCACCAAAGGAAGACATCAGCCAATGGGTCTACCGAGAAGAGCCTGAACCAGAAACTCCTTTAAAGAAATATTTTCACGAAAAATACCCTTGGCCAGCAAAGTTTGTGGAAAAACATAACTACCAAGGTAGAGGCCTAGGTAAAGAGGAACAAGGACGATTGGAACCCGTTGATACACAACAGTTACCAAAGAAGGTAGGAATTGGATATGATAGCAAGCAGAAAAGCCCCGCAACGTCATCTAATACTTCCAATAGTATCACCGTGGACGATGGCTCATTGGAAGACATACCCGAGGAGGAATCCATCATACATGCATACGATGATGTCGATCACACTGATTTATCCTCCATGTTCGAATACCTATCTGTTTGCACCATCAGCCTATCCCTTCATCATCCTGAACTCATTGATTGGGACCTACGCAACACCACACCTGTCAGTATGCCTGCGGACACCTACGTCAACCTTATGGGATTGGGGGAGGATGAACACTCCAGTCGCAAAAATAAAAATCAGAGAAATAAAAAGAGGTAATCTAGTGAAAACCTCCCTGAGGCGCTTCCTGACCTAGAAAAAGTAAAAATAAAGGACGCATCTGATGGCGAAAACCTCGAAGAGGCGCTAGAAGATGGAGATGTTCATCTTCCCCTTATGGGAACTCAGCTATCTGCCAGATCATCTATCCTGATTGAAGAGACACAAGAAGTTAATTTGGGAACTGCTGAAAGTTTGAAGATCACATATGTAGCCAAGTCACTCTCCGAACAAGAGTATCCGATCTTTGCGCAGCTACTCCGAGAAGGCATCATCAATTTTGCCTAGTCATATTCAGACATGCCAGGCTTAGACCCTGCTTTAGTGGTTCACCACTTAGACATTCGCCCAAACGCCAAACCCGTCAAGCAAAAACTTCGTAAGATGCATCCGCAAGTTGCGTTGTTAGTAAAGAAAGAGTTGGAGAAGTTACTGGACGCGGGTTTTATCAGACCTATTGACTACTCCGAATGGATCTCTAACATAGTGTCGGTTGCTAAACCTAATGGTGACATTCGGGTCTGCACAGATTTTAGGGATCTCAACAAAGCCTGCCCAAAATATGATTTCCCTCTTCCTAATATTGACATGTTAGTTGATTTAATGGCAGGACATGAGATGTTGTCCCTCATGGATGGCTTCTCCGGTTACAACCAGATCCGAATTGCACCAGAAGACCAACACAAAACTGCCTTCACAACTCCTTGGGGCACCTTCTATTACAATGTTATGCCCTTCGGTCTCAAGAATGCGGGGGCAACGTATCAAAGAGCTATGACCATTATCTTCCATGACCTTATCCACATTATCATGGAAGACTATGTTGATGACCTATTAGGGAAATCTAGAATGCGAGCTGAGCATCCCACCATTTTGAAGAAGATATTTGAGCGACTAGAGCACTATAAGTTGTGGTTGAATCCAAAAAAGTGTGTCTTTAGCGTCACGTCAGGGAAATTGTTGGGTTTCATAGTCTCCCGCAGAGGTATTGAAGTTGATCCTGCCAAAGTAAAGGCTATTCTGGACATGCCGCCTCCACTTAATCTAAAGCAGTTAAGGAGCCTCCAGGGAAAAATGCAGTCCATCCGGCGGTTTATAGCCCAACTTGTAGATAAATGTCAGCCGTTTACCCATCTTTTGAAGAAAGATTTTGTCTTCCGATGGACTCCACAGTGTCAAATGGGTTTTGATAAAATCAAGGAATACTTAGCTCATCCACCAATTTTGATGTCGCCTATCCCAGGAAAACCCCTCCTGCTTTATATCTCTGCTACCTCAGTCGCACTGGGGGCATTATTGGCACAGCACGATGAGTCACTCAAAGAAAGAGCAATCTACTACATCAGCAGAACACTAGTCGGCTATGAGTTAAATTACTCTCCTATGGAAAAAGCGTGCCTTGTGCTAGTCTTCAGTACACAGAAACTCCGCCATTACATGCTCAGTCACCCAGTCAAATTAATTGCTAAAATTGATCCTTTGAAATATTTGTTGTCTAGAACCACCTTGACTGGCCGCATGGCCAAATGGGTCATGCTGCTAAGTGAATTTGACATCGAGTATGTGGAGCGCAAAGCTATTAAAGGACAGGTTATTGCTGATCAATTGGCTGAAGCACCACTAGTAGATGCCTACCCAATAGACACTGAATTCCCAGATGAAGGAATCTACACAGTAACAGAAGCACCAACTTGGACGTTATACTTTGATGGCTCATACACTCACAGTGGATCTGGGGCAGGAATTCTATTAGTCACCCCTCAAGGTGACTACATCCCAAAATCATTCAGAATAGCGTTTCCCTGCACCAACAATATGGCAGAATATGAAGCCCTCCTCACCGGCCTTAGAATTGCAAAACAGTGGCACATTACACATTTGAAAGTCTTTGGAGATTCCTTGTTGGTTATCCGGCAAGTTAATGATGAGTTCCTCACGAAGGATGACAAATTGCTACCCTATAAACGCATGGTGGACGATTTCAAGAAATATTTCACCTCCATACAGTTTGACCAAATCCCTCGGGTGCAGAATAAAGCAGCAGACGCCATGGCCACTATTGGTTCTCTGATTGACATGCCCAAGGATCGGACAGAGTGTGAGTTTCTGGTCGAGCAACTGTTAATCCCTGCATACGACATTCCTGACACTGACATGGTGTGTGATGTTGTAGGTCCTGCCTCCCCGTGGTACCAAGACATATATACTTACCTTCGTGACAACACCATACCCCCGGAACTTACACGTAACCAACATAAATCCTTTATCCATCGTTCATCCCGATACATCCTCGTTGGTGATACGCTTTATCGTCGCGGGTATGATGGAATCCTCCTGAGATGTCTGAATGAGACCGAAGCCCAAATGGTACTAACAGAAGTACATGGTGGTATTTGTGGGGCTCACTCAAATGGTATGGCTCTAGCCAAAAGAATCCTACGGGCTGGATATTACTGGCCTACATTGGAACGTGATGCTTGCGAATTTGTAAAGAAATGTCTTCCGTGTCAACATCATGCAGATTTGATCCACTCTCCAGCACAAGATCTTTAGCCTCTCTTAACACCTTGGTCGTTTTCTCAATGGGGTTTTGACTTGATTGGAAAGATTCACCCACCATCATCCGACAGCCATACATTCATCATCACTGCAACTGAGTACTTCACCAAATGGGTGGAAGTAATGCCACTCTCCCAAATCACCGATACTCAGATTTCTAAATTCATCCTCTACCATATTCTCTGCAGATATGGTATCCCATCCACCATCATTTCTGATAACGAAAATCCGTTTAAAAATCAAGCCATGAAGCACCTATGTGATACTTTCCACATCCAACATCGTTGTTCAACGCCTTACTACCCTCAGGGTAATGGTCAGGCAGAAGCAACCAACAAAACCCTCATCCGCATCCTCAAAAAGGTGGTCAATAGCACTGGACGAGATTGGCACCTTCACATACATCTCACCCTTTGGGCATACTGCACATCTATCCGTACCCCAACAGGCGCCACCCCATACTCTTTAGTATATGGCGCGGAAGCCATCTTGCCAATCGAAGTTGAGCTCCCCTCATTGAGAATTTCTTTGAAAAACCTCATCAGTGAAGAAGATGCCCGCGTTGCACGCCTTGCCCAGCTGGAGTTACTAGATGAACGCAGAATACGGGCCTATGATCACCTACAAGTATACCAGAATCGCCTTAAACGTCATTACAATAAAAAGGTCCATCCTAGACAATTCCAAATTGGTGAACTTGTCCTCAAGGAAAATCACCGCACTCAGCAAGACCGTGACAAGAAAGGAAAATTTGAGGCAAATTGGCTAGGGCCGTATATCATAACCGCCAAATATGGATCTGGAGCCTATAGGTTGGCTACTCTAAATGGAGATCCCCTTGACGAACCTGTCAATATTCTCCATCTAAAAAGGTTCTACGCCTAAAGTCCGCTTGGTCTACCTTATCGAAAAAATAAAAATAAAATAAAATAAAATAATAATAAATTTGTCCTATGGTGAAAACCACCTCTTGGTGGCACCTTGGATAAGTATGGATGGTGAAAACCTGGTAACAGGCGTCATCCATAGAGGGCTTAATCATTATCTACCTGGCATCCTAGTTACTTTATGTTGTCATTCGCACTTTCATTCCCACCCACATCAGCTTAGGCCACTTGGTATTTGTTGATTGAGCATTGGACGACTCACCTTACCTATCCCTCATCCTGAGCTTCCTTATATCCCACTTTGAGCTTATGTCTTTCGTCCGTCGGTCCGTGTCATCATATAGGATCATCCATGTGTCGGTCTCCATCTAGATCTCATCCTTTTGTCTCACTTTTGTCTTTTGTCGAACTACGTTGCCCCTGCGCTTTCACGTAGGCAAGGTTGGTCATTTGATCCTCCCTCGGGGCATTTTTCGGTCGTGTCCATCCTCACCATTGTCCTCTTTCTGCTTTATTCATGGTCCTTTTCCATGAACTACGAGGGCTCTGCGCTTTCACGTAGGCAAGGCTAATCTTTGATCGGCCCCCGAGCCCCTAAGTCTTTAGGTTGTGTCTTGTCTCCCCTGCGGTTGTGTCATCAAGCTATGCCGGTTCTTAACAAACAAAACCCATTCGTACCAACAAATCTAAACAATTTCAAATATCCTATATCATACCGATCTTTTTGCTTAGCATCCATCATAGGTCTTAACAGGATACATCCTTCCTAACAGACCTCATCCATCTCATCTATCTCCTTGATCCTATGGCAATGGAAATTTGAAATTGATTATGATCTTGTTGATGCTTTTGGTTTTTGTTTATCATTTGGGCTCCCTATCGTCACTAATCAAGGCCGTCATAATCCATCATATTATGGTGTGTTTTGATTAATCCACATAGGGGCATATCTTGATCTTTTCTTTTATTGCGTTTTCTCGGTTGTCCCACATAGTACCCACCAAGATCCCTGAGGTCTTGTGTTGTGTTGGGGCATCCTTTTGTGCTTGTGGTTATCTCAATATCAGACCCAAGCAAGGTCTTCGTGACTTTGCAATATTGAAGATAGCCTTCTTGTCTGGCGTGTTTGTCTCATGCATTAGACACTAATTTACCTCGGTCCTCTGTACCTTGGTGTATCGTGTCCTATGCTATAGCAAAACCAGTGCTCCAAAGATGGCTAATTGAATTAGGATTGCATTGTTCATAATCATTACATTAACACTCACCCTATAGTTTTTGGTTGTGCAAATATTCTCCCCTATTCTGTCCCATTCCTCTTAGGGTACTGATACTTTTTGACTGATGCCCCATGACATCCATCTTTACTACACACCCACCTCTCATTACTATGCCAGTTCTTATAGACACTTATGGCCGTGTGTTACCTGCATTACGTGTTAGGACCATATATCCATCGCCACCTGCATCACCATATGTTAGCTCCATACATACATCCCCACCTGTATTACAAAGTGTTAGACGCATAATATACCACATCTTGCATACATAAAATATTCATACAAAAATCAGTCATGCATACATACATGATAAATAAGTCAACTAGGCATCCATCTATATAAATCATCCCAAATCTCATAAGTACACATATAATATCACCATTCGCATCCATAAAATTATTCGTACTCCATAAAGTGCAATACTCCAATCAGTAAAATTATCCATTTCATCCACATGAACATCTCATGTCATAAACATAAAACATAAAATACACCAACACATGAGTACATCCATCCACATACACATACACATGCATATAATCATCCATCATAAACAACAACATACTCCATAGTGTCAATAAGAACTGTCTCATATCAAAATAATATAACATGTGTCACATATACATCATACATATATCTGTCACATGACAAAGTACAAAATCCAGGGATATAGAACATTCCTGATCTCTGTCAATCCATCCTACACAGCCCATCCTGCATCTGTCAAAATACTCAGTAGCCTGTCACCTCCCAAATGAACTCCCCACGTCTGATCTCTGTGGAGACTCAGGTCCTGCCTCTCTGCCTGGTGAAAAACCTGGTGCATCACTAAAACCATGAGTCTGTGTCCCCAATGACTAGGATGGCGCTGGCATCTGATGTGCCTGCCTGGTATAACGGAATCTCCGTTGTGCTGGATCAGGAACTGCATCATAATACGCTGCCATCTAGAAACTAGCCTCTCTCGTGCTATCCTCTCTCTCTGCCGCCTGGACCCGAGCGGCATTCCACTCATGTCGATACCTATCTCGGTCCCTGGTGATAGCCCTCCTCTCCTGCTCCCATGCCTCCTGAGCCAATCGACTCTGTGCCAGCTCTGCCTATAGTCGA
>VDFB02200253.1:0-10367 GCA_007258455.2 Sequoia sempervirens
TAGATAATCTCCGGTCTCTATAGCAACATTCTTCAAAGTGGTTGTATCCTGTACGCACCTTCTTTTGTATGATTTTGGACACTTTGAAGCCGCCTACAAATGGAAGAAGCATCCGTGTTCAAGAAAATTTTGAAATCATAGAATACACATTGTTAGCTAGAATTCGAGGCTGCTTGAGAGATCTTTCTTTGTCTTGTTGAAAAATTCCATCCCCCGGCGTTGAATTTCATTTTCCCTACCACACAACAAACAAGTATTTGATGCAGCCGCAATTTTTTTTAATCTTTTCTCAATGCTTTGATGGAGGTCTATACCTTGCTTAAATGAAACTCATCGCTCAAGCCCCAAGCATCGTTGATTACCTCCTCCAATTTCCTTTTGAACTTGTGATGGGCAATGAGTTCTGTCATGCACAGTGAAAGCCGTGAAAGTTGTGTCTAGCCAATCAAAAGTAAGAATTAAACTTGCTTATGATTAAAAACATTTGAAATGCATTTACATTTTCCCTAAATGCCCCTTTTACAAATACACAATATTTAAAATATTCGCAATATTTTAAATATTGACATTTGAGAACTTTAGAAAATAGGCAAATTTTACCAAAAGGCAGCCAAATGGGAGAAATTCTACTACACAAAAATAAAACCTAGAGCTGATATTTTTATGCAGGACCATAATCAATTATTTAGAGAAAACCCATTTTTTAATATTTTTACCAGCCCTTAAAATTCAGGTACCTCCTTTGTAAACTGGCCCATAAACGTGTTTGCCGCAATAGTACATTAAAATAATGCATCAAATGACCTTCGTTATTGATGAAAATGGATCTATAGAGGTTTTATACCAAAAAGAGAAATGGGTTGTCATTATAATTGCAAAATTTGACACTCTTTGGAACACCATTTTTTGCCATGTTGCTATCAGAAAGCAATTAAATAACCCATCAGAACTTATCCTGGAGGCATGTAGACACTTGACCCAAGAATGCAGTGCAAAAGACGGTTTGAAAAAATAGATCCCGAGGTGTATGATATTAATCAAGAAATTTGCTCACTTAGGCACTTTTTGCAATTTCACATATCAGGAACCAATCTGGGCTCTCAAAGTTGCCACTTTGAAAAAAATACCAAAACAACTTATAGGGGTTGCCACTAGAAACATAAGTTCATTTAGGTACTTAGAGTATGTGCATAAGAGGGATTTATTTCAATAATCAATCTTCACGAGATATTAGGGGTCAACGTTGACCACCTTGAAATACTTCCATAAAATGCAAGCGCAAAATAGAGCAAACTGCATTTGCTTTTGGCCTGGTAAAAATAGCAAATCAAACCATGAAGCTCTGAAACTATACCAAGGAGCATATTTAGGTATGGAGAATGGAGAGAAACAATCCTTTTGTCTTTTCGATCCTCTATTTGTGAAATGCAAGCTTGAACAGGAGGTGAACTTGCAGGACAGAGAGTTCACAAACAACAAAAAGTGTCAAAACCCTCCAGCTTCACCTTTCAAAACACTGTCAAAATTCATCATGGGAAGCTGAAAATTGGCATGCACATTCACATATGTCACATGAGTGTGCCCACAAAAGGTTTTTTCATGAGTGTGTCCACAAAATGTTTTTTCATGAAAATCAATAGGCTCCAAATTATGACCTTCCAAAGTAGGTCACTTAGGCAGATTCCTTAGGTGCACTTATGAGAGTGCAAAGACAATTTTCAATATGGGCATCTCAAATTTGCAAAATTTGAGAGTGCCTCTAGTGGCTCTAACTGGGGATGTTTGCCCCCTGTGAGCATAGCAAGATTCCAAATCTCTGGAGAGTAGACCAAATGTTGAGTCCATTGGATGTCCTCAAATTGCTCCCTTATTCATCATCATTTTTTACCTCATTTGATGACCCTAGGCCACCAAATGAAAAAGGGGAGTCAATTCTTACATTTTTCAAACACAAATCTAATAAAGGAATTGATCTCCCTCAACTCATGCTTGCCTCTATCAAACCACAACAATACAAATAATTGCATTTGTGCAAACACAAGTATCAGTACCTTTGTGAAAGTGGAAACTTTCTCTTTGTTTAGCTTTGTCATCAAGCGACAACCAAATCATATAGGCCACATCACTGTCCATTTCTCCATTTTCTAATTTTATATTAAATGACAAGATTTGAGGATAGGGATTAAAATCACATGAGAATATAGTCTTATCACATCCACCAACCCCTTCATAATGATCATGCTTAGAGGAAATATCATGGTTGAAAAAAAACATGCAATCCTCTTCTGTGTTGAGAAAAGATTGCTCATTCATTTGTATCTCCTTCAATTGAATTGCCTCATAAGGCACTTTGTCATCATATTCAACTCACACATCAAACTAAAAACTTTCATAAACAACTGGTTGTGCACTATGCAAATCATCTTTAAATATGTCAAAAGTAAAAGATGCATATCCAAGAGCATCTTTATATTGATCACGGCAACATGGAAACATGTTTTGGTATTTCAGTTCAGGTATATTAGAACACATCTTGTTGTCATAGAAATGGAGATCATATGCATCATCATCATTCAGCTTAGTGCAAATACCTCAAGAGTAGGCTCAAACAATTCAACATCAACATGGACAGCAGAAAGGCATTCATGTGTATTAGAAACTTCATGTGCAAAATCAGTTGATATGTGTGTTGACCCAAATGTGAAAGACTCATTTTTATCTAAAATTTCTTCATTAGCAATAGAACAAAAATATCCATTTTCTTTCACATAAATGCTTTTCAATGGGATGAAACCATGTCCATGTTCACACTATGAAGATAAGGAGTATCAAACAAGAAAAAATTGTATTCAATTTCACACTCACTAACATGAGATTCACCATTATTTTCATCCCTTGGATGCTCCACGCATGGATCAAGAATATTTGCAATGTCATCACAATCTGAAACTGTATTGTCATAAAGATCAGTGAGCTCTTCAATGTCATCAATGGGTAACCATGTTGATTCATGATCCATATAATTGTCACAATGTGCTACATGATCAGTCCAAACGGAATCCATTATTTCATCATCATGCTCTTCATGTATCACAAACATTTCCATATTTGCTTCATATAAAAAGTCATGAAGAGCATTGGCATAAGAACACTCATCAACATCTTCATCATATTCAACATTATGTTCCAAATCAGAATATTGATCATACATATGTTTATCTTCCAATTCTGCATCACTCACATAATTAACATGCTCCATTGATAGGTCAATTACATTTGTGTATTCTACATGCAATTTGTTCCTTCACTTGTGGACTAGTGACATCAAGAGCATCTATATCATTGCATTCTTCTATTGAGGAATATGATTCCCTTATCATCATAGAAAGAAATCACAATCTTTAGAGAAGCAATTAAGAACTATCAACCTCATCATGATTTTCATCACAAGAAAAATCATCACTACATAAACCATGCTCAAAATCTTGAATGAATGCTTGGCTGCACTTTCAAGATCATAATCTTTGGTTTGTAATGAAGTATCAACAACACATACATTATAATTGTTGATCACATTGTGACGCGGAGTAACTTACCGGTTATCTCATTTACTTCTCCATGTATAAATTATCACAGAGAGAATCCTTCTTGGATATTTGCTTTGTTGTCATCCCATGTATCTTCATATTCCTCACTATTGCAAGGATGCACATGTGTTGATTGTAAGTTGATTATAGCGTTCATCCTCGACATATTCTTTTCACTTTTGCATTATTATCTAATTTTCTCAAGAGGACAACTGATGTCTCCATTTGAGAATCACATTTTGTTCATAACCACATTTGGCTGATTCTACAATCTTTATCCAATCAAAGAATTTGATCAAAGGATTATGGGGCTTCAATTCCTCTAGAAGAGTACTCAACTTCGAGATTCATAAATCTCACAAAACAAATCCATGCACACAGAATCCTCAGGCATCTAAAAATCTCAGAAACAGTTTATATGGTGATTCTCCCTCTTGTCTCTTCATCTCATACAATTCTTACACAAAGGACTTTTGATCAACATTGCTCAAATTTTGTTGACATCCAACTTGGAGCTCACTATGATCTTCATACTTTGAGGATGGAAAAATCATAACAGCAGAAGCACTGTGATCTTGACAATCATTTATGTTATCTAACTCATGTGTTTTATTTGCATGAGGTGTACTAGGAAGACCAACACTCACAACCCTATGTCCTTTCATCATTGAATATCTCAAATTATTCGCAATATCCATAGCAATTTGATATGCTTGCTATAAAGTTGTGGGTTCCTTATCTCTTAAACAAGTAACTCATCTTTTTGTCAAATGCTCCCAAGTACACGACCAAACATTCAACATCATTTGATCTTATGTTTTCAGGGATATCTCTTATTATCTTCACAAATCAAAGATTGAATGCAAGGACCAACTCATCTTTATTTTTATGGATTTCCATAAAGTTTTTCTCACCACACTTGGATTTACCATTTAACCAAATTGTTTAAAAAAGTTTGTCATAAAATAATTCCATGAAGCTATAGAACATGCTGGAAAATATGAGAACCAATCCCTAGCATCATCCTTCAAAGACTGAACAAATATTTTCATGATGACATCCTCATGATTTACCTCATAATCACCCATCAAATCCAAGAATGTTTGCAAATGCTTAGAAGTTGATTATGAGCTTTGCCTTGTGAATTTGAGCAAATATTTCCTAACATTTTTAGGAATCAAGTTTGGGAAACCTTTAATACCACTGAAAACCAATGTAATATACCTTTCAATAAAAAAATCTCTTTGAGGGCTTGGTAAAGATTGTTTTCCCTGCATACTCTTACATGCTACTTCACAGGGAAAACCTCTCATATCTATATTCAATCATTATCAAATTCATACATGGTTATCAATTGCATCATTTACTAATTCAACCATGATTCTAAAGCATAGATTGAATCTTTATGCCTTAAAGATTTCTTAGAGGCATAATTCAAAAATAAACATACTTCTCAAATCATTATAGATATTACATATTACAAATCAGAAGTATGAAAAGAACTACTACTATTACCTTTCTTAATGCAATATCATCCAATAGGGAACCATTTATGATCTCAAGTCTTGAAAATTTATCATAAACTTCTTTCAAACAAAATAATGTTTTCTCTAAAGTTATAAGAATACCTTAAAACTTTGTAGCTGTTGTTAAACTTTCTTCCTGATTGCAAATTCTGCAAATATGGAAATCTTCTTCACAATTCAACTGGTTCTTTAGACAGAGTCGCCACCTCTTTTCATAGAAGAATAAACTTCAAGCAGCATAAAGTTCTTTCAGGAGTAAATCTCGTTCTAGGTTTTCTCCAACAGCAGAGTCACACTCAAATCCTTTGATCTTTGTTGCAACTTATTTTTTCTAGGTCCAAGAACGTCTCAATTATCTGAACAAAGATGTTCAAATACACCAAATGTTTGACTCTATGCAAATAGATATTTCTCTGCTTCTCCCTAGCGTAGTTTCCATTTTGTTGCCTCTTTTAAATACCAAACAGATTTTCAGGGAAGCCTATGGATTTACCAATTCCAATTATCAACAACCTTAAAGAGGGTGGGCCAACGAACGAGAGAAAGCAATTAATCTTTCCTCCTGCACTTCAGTCTATGCAAAACCCGGGAGGGTGATCCCACAATGTATTTACAGCACTCTTTCACAATATTTCCACATACATTGCACATTAACTAGATATATTCTCATTTATTGTTGAATAGATGAAATCCTTCAAGAAATTGGCATTTCCTTGAGAGAATTTAAACATCTACAGTTGAGAATATCACATACCACAATAGTAGGTCAGTTGAAAAGTGTAATTATGAAATTTGTTCTAAAATTGAAATACTAGAAGTGAGAAAAGTGTATGTAATAGTCAAGACTAGTGCCATATCCATGGGTCAGGAGTCATAACATAATAAATTGAACTACAAGGAAGATTTAATCGTGGGCATCCATAATCTTTGCAATTGCCTTACAATTTACAGATTAACACCCAAACTCCTATGACTACTTACCAAATACATGTGACACAAGCATGAATTTATGACTTAACCAAAGCATTTAATTCATCCATTAGATCAAAACAACAATTAAATCATATATCAAAGTGGAAGACAAATGACAATTAATGAACAAATACTTGATCCAAATCCATTAATAAATCATGCAAAATGTCAAGATGGAGAGACAACAGGCTTGAGAGATTAACATTTTTGTTCTAGTATGTTTAGAAACCACATAATTGACCAAATTCACCCATTCTACTCAAATCCCTAAGATATGGACTGTACATGCATTTTCAATGTTCTTAATTTGCACTATTCTGATTTGGACTTCAACAACAGACCCCTACCAAATAGCCCTGAATTTCCTTTTATACATTAAGGAGAAAACAAGCTTCAGGCTATTGGAAAATTATATTTCATTTCCCCTCATTTCAGAACAAATTTTAGTTGCATTTCATTCCCAGGCAGTTAAATTTGCACTTCCATTTTCCCTTCATATCACTAAGCTACAAATATTCTTTTCCATTTGTAGAAGCCTTTTACCTTGTTGCTCATTAGTTTCTTGTGCACTTCACTTTATCTCCCAACAATAATAATCTCGCCCTATGATAGAGCCTTTTGATTTATTTAATTTTCACCATACCCAACAGAGGAAAATATATTTCATTTAATTCCAAAGTATTTACTTTGGAGTGAAAACATAAAAAATTATAATACTAGGTAACAAAATTTTACCCATGTCCTCATATTCACTCACAGCACAAAAGAGAATTTTACTTTTACTTGTGAGGTGAATATTTAATTCCCTCCAGTGGACAAATGAAACTTTTACCTTGCATTTTAAATGATGGGGACTTTTAAAATCTTTATTGGATAAAATTTTTATCCATTTCTCATCCTCACCACTTTATGCCCACATTTTTTTTATAATGATAAAGATTTTAAGAACATTTTAGGGCAAAAACAATATTGTCAATGCACCCTTACTTTACCACAACATTTAAAATAATTACACTTTGAATAAAATAAAACCTTTTAAATGCTTCATCCTTGAGCTTTGATATTCCAAATCTTGGAATTTTCAAATTCACGCGGGCCCACCACATTACATCAACAACCCACAATGCATTGCTTGTTCTCCTTCCAATTTGAGGATCCAACTCGTGATGAGCGGCGGAGGCTATCGCTCATCGTCGGTTTAGTTTGAAAAAAGAAGCAAGGATTGGTGACAAGCGACAGGGGAAAAAGAAAACCCTAACTCTTCCTCATCTACTCGTTTGTGCAACCATTCCTCTTGACAGTGGCAGTCTGCAACATAGACTTTCCCTCTCACGACATCTTGTTCAATCCAACTCTCAAGCCATCTCCAGGTGTATTGACATGTTCTCAGATTCCTCCTCAATGGCTACCTTTTGCAACACAAATAATATTTGGTCTCTATAGCAACATTATGCAAAGTGGTTGTATCCCAAATGTGCCTTCTTATGTATGATTTTGGACACTTTGAAGCCACCTACAAATGGAAGAAGCATTCGTGTTTAGGAAATTTTTGAAATCATAGAATACACATTGTCGGCCAGAATTTGAGATTGGTTGAGAGATCTTTCTCTCTTGTTGAAAAATTCCATCCCCCTACATTGAATTTCATTTTCCTAGCAAACAAGTATTTGATTCAGCCGCCTATGTTTTGGGTTTCTCCTTTTCAAACATAATTTATCTTTCTTCAATGCCTTTATGGAGGTCTATACCATGCTCAAATGAAACTCATCACTCGAGCCCCAGGCATCATTGATTGCCTCCTCCAATTTCCTTCTAAATTGGTGATGGGCGATGAGTTCCGCTATGAAAGTCATGAAAGTCATGTCTCGGCCAATCAAAAGCAAGAATTAAACTTTCTTATGATTAAAACATTTGAAATGCATTTATATTTTCCCTAAATGCCCCTTTTACAAATACACAATATTTAAAATATTCACAATATTTTAAATATTGACATTTGAGAACTTTATAAAATAGGCAAATTTTAATTACACCTATAGGCCAAATGGAGAAATTTCACTGCGCACAAACGGTGAACCCTGCAGCCAAGATTTTTTGTGTGTGACCATAATCAATTATTTAGAGAAAACACATTTCCTTATATTTTTCCCAGCCCTTAAAATTCAGGTACCTCATTTGTAAACTGGTCCTAGAATGTATTCGCCGCAATAAAAGTACATTAAAATAATGCATCAAATTCCCTCCATTCTTGATGAAAATGGAGATGTAGAGATTTTAGACAAAAACGAGAAATGGGTTGTCCTTAGAATTGCAAAATTTGACACTTTTTGGAACACCATTTTTGGCCATGTCACGATCATAAAGCAATTAAATAACCCATCAGAACTTATCTTGGAGGCACGAAAGTGAACAAGCATGTAGAAACTTGATGCAAGAATGCAATGCAAAAGATGGTTCAAAAAAAGAGATCTTGAGGTGTAAGATATTAATCGACAAAGTCACTCACTTAGGGACTTTCTTCAATTTCACATATCAAGAACCAATCAGGGCTCTCAAAGTCACCACTTTGAAAAAATACCAAAACAAGTTTTAGGGGGATGCCACTGGAAACATAAGATCATTTAGGTACCCAGAGTATTTTCATAAGAGGAATTTCCTTCAATCATCAATCTTCACGAGATATTAGGGGTCAAATTTGACCACCTTGAAACACTTCCAAAAAATGCAGGTGCAAAATAGAGCAAACTACATTAACTTTTGGCCTAATAAAAATCACAAATCAGATTGTGAAGCTCTGAAACTAGACCAGGGAGCACATTTATATATGGAGAATGGAAAGCAACAATCCTTTTGTCTTGACAATCCTCCATTTGTGAAATGCAAGCTCAAATAGGAGGCCAACTTGCAGGACAGAGTTCACAAACAACATAAAAGTTTCAAAACCCTCCAGCTTTTCCTTTCAAAACACTATAATAACTCATCATGGGAAGCTAAAAATTTACATGCACGTTCACATATGTCACATGAGTGTGTCCACAAAAGGGTTTTGCATGAAAATCAATAGGCTCCAAATTATGACCTTCCAAAGTAGGTCACTTAGGCAGATTCCTCAGGTGCACCTCTAAGAGTGCAAAGGGAAAATTTTCAATATGGGCATCTCATATTTGAAAAAATTGAGAGTGCCACCAGTCCCAACCAATTGGGTTCAAATTTTGCTTTGTTGTCTAGGTTTGGCACATTCTTTTGATTTTCTTTCAATACGAGCTCTCCAACCTAAAAGGACCGATTCTTGATCCGCTTATTGTAGCTCCTCTTTATACGGTTCTGATAAACCTATAGGTGGTTCAAAGCATCCATGTGTTGGTCATCCAGTAATTCTAGCTCATTCAACTGCAACACCCGATACTCCTCACTTGTGATAAGATTTTGTAGTGAGATTCTCAGGGATGGGAGCTCGACCTCAATAGGTAAGATGGCTTATGTTCCATAGACCAAGGAAAAAATGGTTGCACCTGTAGGTGCGAGGATGCTTGTTCGATAGGCCCATAAGGTAGGGTTTAGCTGTAGATTCTAGTCACAACCAGCTTCATTGACTTTCTTTTTTAGGATTTTCAAAATGGTCGTATTGGAAGCCTCGGCTTGGTCATTGCCCTGGGGGTAGTACGAGGTGGAGAAGCGATGTTGGATATTGAATTTTTGGCATATCTCATGGGCATCCTAGTTTTTGAAGGGTGTTCCATTATTTGAGATAAGGGTTTGTGGAATACTATAACGACAAATGAGGTAATTCAAGATGAATTTAGAAATTTGTTTCCCCATGATATAGGTCATCGGGATGGCTTCTACCCACTTTGTGAAGTATGCAGTGGTGGTGATAATGAACTTATTTCCATTAGATGAGGTCAATGTGATTTTCTCAATGAGATAGAGTCCCCACTGTGAGAAGGTGTGATAATTGGTTGGAGCTCCTAAGTTGGTGCATGGATGAGGTCCCCATGTTGTTGGCATTGCATACATTTCCGAACATATTTGTGAGCTTCTTTCTCCATATTAGGCTAGTAGTACCTCATCCTCAGCAGTTTCTTGGCCAAGGTCATACCACTTGAGTGTGAACCACAAGTCGTCGTGTACCTCTATTAAGGAATTCAAAGCTTCCTCGGGGTTAAGGCATCATAATAGGTTTCCTTTGATACGCCTACTGTAAAGGGTGTTGCTTAAGCTGATGAAGCAGGATGATTTTTTAATGAAGGTTTTCTTAAGATTCGAGGTGATTTCAATGGGG
>VDFB02200254.1:0-13102 GCA_007258455.2 Sequoia sempervirens
TAGATATGTTGTTTCATTTGCAGTTATTGATATCAGACAACCCTAGTGATGTTGGTGGCATGATGGACTGTGGAGTTGTTGTAGCAATAGCCAGTTCTGATCCATTCAGAGAGGTATGCAACAAATTAGTCGATTTGAAATTATATTTTCTCCTTTATGGTTTATTATAGAAAATTTTCACGCTACTTTTATGTAGTTTAATTTCTATCTTGATGGTTGCTACAAGTGGTTGTAACTCTTGATTGTGGATGTGGTAATGTTTTAAATGTGCATGATGACTGTATGTATGTGGTAAGTGATTATATTTTGTTATATGTCATTCCACAATTCAATTTATATCTATTAACATCTTTACTTTTTATTGTATCATTTGAAGGTCCAAAGTGAAGAGAGGAGGACTAGTGAGTGTGTTCGAAAGACAAGAGAACCAATAGGCACTCCATCTAGCCAAATTTCAAAGGAAACACATGATCTTTTTCCTTCCCCTAGAGGGAAATGACTATGTATTTGGGTCATTAGTTGCATGCCTATGTGGCATTTTGGAACATATTTTTTGTACCATTGCTATATACGTGAAATTTTATGCCCATATGGCTCTTTTTTACTGAGCTTATATGGCTTTTTTGGATATATTGTATATACTTTTATCAATATATATCATTGTATAACATTACAACTTTTTGATTAAAGAAAATCTTATTTTGCTACTGCCATTCTTGAATGATGTTATCATGCGTATTGTGTAAATTTTATGCTTGAATGTTGTAGGCATGGATTTTGTTTACATCTAATGCTTAATTAATTACTATTGATTGCTCAATAAGCTCCATCTAATGTGTATTATGTAAATAAGCTCCATTCCTGGTGGTTTGTATCCTTTGCAATGCTTCAATTACTTGTGCCCCACTTATTCACATGTATGCTTCACTTATTCACATGTATACTTCATGTATATTGTGTGTATTCATGTGTATGCTTCATGCTTCCAATGCATAGCAGCCAAAATATTTTGGGGGAAAAATTGGCAAACCAAAAGTATAAGAGTTTTTGAAAAAATTGGGAAAAATCATATCTTAAAAAATGTAAAAAATTGTAGAACAAGAGATAAAAACTATTTTTTTGAAATTGAAAGGTATTTCCATAACATAGAGATATAGAGATAAAATAAAATAAATATTTTAAGTAATGAATTGTAAAAAATAGATTTTTGTAGTTTATATTCATATCGTTGATTGCATTGCATTGCATATCTTTCAAACTCAAAGCATTACTTCACATTGCATAACTAATAACTAGATGTTGATAGATGACAAAATTTCAATTGCAATATAGCTTTTACAAAGTCATCCTAAGCAGTTATGCAATTACTTCACATTGCATATCTAATAACTAGGAGTAGCTGCCAATTGCATTTTCTCAAGGCATTCTGTGAGACCAAATTTCTTTGAGGTATTTTTTCAAATAGTTCACTACCTTGTCTATGTTAGTACCTACACTTTCATACATTTCTACCAAATAATTTTTTCAAACAGCTCACTACCTTGTTGCTATGGCTAAAAGCTCAAAAGTGCTTTCAACAAGTGCTAAAAAGCCTAAAACAAGTATAAGAGTTTTTGAAAAAATTGGGAAAAAATCATATCTTAAAAAATGTAAAAAATTGTAGAACAAGAGATAAAAACTATTTTTTTTGAAATTGAAAGGTATTTCTATAGCATAGAGATATAGAGAGAAAATAAAATAAATATTTTAAGTAATGAATTGTAAAAAATAGATTTTTTTATTTTATATTCATATCGTTGATTACATTACATTGCATATCTTTCAAACTCAAAGCATTACTTCACATTGCATAACTAATAACTAGATGTTGATAGATGACAAAATTTCAATTGCAATATAGTTTTTACAAAGTCAACCTAAGCAGTTATGCAATTAATTCACATTGCATATCTAATAACTAGGAGTAGCTGCCAATTGCATTTTCTCAAGGCATTCCATGAGACCAAATTTCTTTGAGGTATTTTTTCAAATAGTTCACTACCTTGTCTATGTTAGTACCTACACTTTCATACATTTCTAATAAAGAATTTTGTCAAGCAACTCACTGCCTTGTTGCTATGGCTAAAAGCCTAAAACAAGTGCTTTCGAACAAGCTATGGATGCTTGGAAAAAATCTATCAAAAACATAATAGTAGTCAATAGCATAAACAAGGCAATGAATTGTTTGAAAAAATGCATCAAATATATGTGGTGATGGAATTCCATGACAATCCATAGACAAGGTAGTGAATTTTTTGAAAAGATGCCTCAAAGAAATGTGGTCTCATGGAGATGGAATGCCATGAAAATCAAATTGCTTTTGATTCTCATGACATTCCATCACCATGAAACCTCATTTTTTAAGGCATTTTTTCAAAGAGTTCACTACCTTTTCTATGCTACCACATTTTTCATACATGTCTATCAAAGCATTAAATCAAACAGTTCATTGCCTTGCTATTATAGCTAAAACCCTAAAACATGTTCTTTCGAACAAGCTATGGATGCTTGGAAAAAATCTAGCAAAGCATAATAGCAAGCAATAGCATAGACAAGGCAATGAACTGCTTGAAAAAAATGCCTCAAAGAAATGTGGTCTCATGGTGATGGAATGCCATGACGAGTAAATTGCTATGAATTTTCATGGAATTCCATCACCATGAGACCACATTTCTTTGACAAATTTTTTTCAAACAATTCACTACCTTGTTTATGCTACCACATTTTTCGTACATGTTTCCCAAAGCATTTTATCAAATAGTTCACTGCCTTGCTACTATGGATAAAATCCTAAAATAGGTTCTTCCAAACAAGCTATGGATTCTTGGAAAAAATCTATAAAAGCATAATAATAAGCAATAGCATAGACAAGGCAGTGAATTGTTCGAAAAAATGCCTCAAAGAAATGTGGTCTCAATGTGCTTGTCATGGAATTCCATCACCAGGAGACCACATTTCTTTGAGGTATTTTTTTCAAATAGTTAATTTCCTTGTATATGCTACCACATTTTTCATACATGTCTACCAAAGCATTTTATCAATAAATTCAATTCCTTGTTACTATGGCTAAAAGTCTAATTAATAGGTGCTTTCGAACAAGCTATGGATGCTTGGAAAAATTATATCAAAGCGTAATAGTAAGCAATAACATAGACAGGGTAGTGAAATATTTGAAAAAATGCCTCAAAGAAATTCGGTCTCATGGTGATTGAATGCCATGACAAGAAAATTCCTTGGATTGTCATGGAATTCCATCACCATGAGACCACGTTTCTTTGAGGCATTTCTTTAAATATTTTACTACCTTTTCTATGCTACCACATTTTTCATACATGTCTACCAAAGCATTTTATCAAACAATTCATTGTCTTGCTACTATGGCTAAGAGCCTACAACAAGTAATTTTGGACAAGCGATGGATGCTTGGAAAAAATCTATCAAAGCATAATAGTAAGCAAAAGCATAGACAAGGTAATTGGGTGGTTGAAAAAATGCCTCAAAGAAATGTGGTCTCATGGTGATGGAATGCCATGACAATCCATAGAAATTTTCTTGTCATGTCATTCATCATGGCATTCCATCACACCATGAGACCACATTTCTTTGAGGCTTTTGTTCAAAAGTTCACTGCCTTGTCTATGCTACCACGTTTTTCATACATGTCTACTAAATTATTTTAACAAATAGTTCACTACCTTTCTGCTATGGCTAAAAGCCTAAAATAGGTGATTTCAAACAAGATATGGATGTTTGGAAAAAATATATCAAAGAATAATAGTAAGCAATAGGGTTATATCGCAGGGATCATCATGGAAAAAAATAGGCCCTTAATTAGCAAAAATTTAGAAAAATCAAATTAGACAACTTGACATACAAAATTTAGACAGCTATCTATAATGTTGTTTGGAAATATGTAAGAATAGAATGTATAGAAAATTGAATGTGGTTTCTAAACTACTAGGTTTATTTAAGAAATCTATTTGGTGAAAATTTGAAATTTCAATTGATTAACACTTAAATTTTTATGGAAAAATAAGTGTAAATAGAGCCACCCTAACCCATGATAAAATGATAATATTTTTTATAATATTTTAGATATAAATATAAGACTCATGTCAGATGTGATGCATATTTCTTTGTAATTTTTTTCCAACTAAATAATTAATTATGAATTTTTATTACAACTTTTTAAAATATAAAAACTCATGTTTGACCACCTTAGCGGTCAAACTTCATGAAATTCATTTTTTTTTTTAAAATCCTATAATTATGCAAAGCATAGAATGTGACACATGTTTCAGATTAAAAAAATTGGTACCATTTAAGAAAGCTATAGATGTTTTTTCAATCAACCTATCAATCAAGACTTTAGTCATAATTCAATAGAAATGAATAATAATTATTTATTAAATTCAAAAGTAAAGCATAATTTTATATTGGTGGAAACCTAAGAATCTCCTTTAAAAACCCTTTTTGTTTCATCAAATTTGGGTAAAATAAAAGCTGTCAGCCACATACCCTACACATACCCATCATATCGCCACTTCTTGGCCCATCATGATCTTGCATATACTCATAGCATAGACAAGGTAGTGAGCTGGTTGAAAATTTTCCTCAAAGAAATGTGGTCTCATGGTGATGGAATGTCATGACAATCCATAGAAATTTTCTTGTCTTGGCATTCTTCATTCCATTCCATCAGCATGAGACCACATTTCTTTGAGGCATTTTTTCAAACAGTTCACTACCTTGTCTATGGTCTCATGGTTTTTCTTCATGTGAAAATTGACATAATAGTAAGCAACAAGCTAGATGGTCTAATGTTTTTTCTTCATGCAAAAATCACCATATGACATCAAACCATACGTCATGGATATTGAATATCCGAATCCAATGTTTCACTAGTAGGCTAAGTTTTGCATCTCAACAATGGTAAACTATTCGATGACAACAACTACAGTTCAGACTCTTAAGAGATCCAGCTGGTTGAATGTACCTCAGAGTTATTCAACATGTTTGGGTGTGAAAGAGGACCATTCCTAGCATAAAAATACCCACTCAGATGCATTGGAATAGTTTGTTTGGTCACACAAGTTGCAGAATGAAAGTTGCACCACTTTGCAACTTTGCACTAATTGCATTTGTCAAATTTTTCCCCAAGTGAAAAGTCACCACCAAAGGAAAAAACTAAGAGAGGTTATTGTAGAAGGTCCCAATGTGATTCCATAGGCTTAGACAAGAATTTTCTAAGCATCACGGTGTCTGAGTAATAACATGTTGAAGTTTGCAGACATTTTGCACTTTAGACTCTTAAGGGATTCAACCAGTTAAACATAGCTCAGAGTGATTCGGCGTGTTTTTGTGTGAAAGAGGACCATTCTAGCATAGATGTGCCACTCAAAAGCATCAGAGAATATTTTAATTTAGTACGCGAACAAAGATTGCACCACTACTTGACTTTCCAACTACTTTAGCACGACGCTTTTTCCGAGAGAAAAAATTCCACCCACCATGAGGTAGAAAAAATAGAAAGAGTTTATTGTAGAGGGGCCCAATGTAATCCCATAGGCTCATATGAGAAGTTTCTAAGTGTCACGGTGTTCGGGTAACATGTTGAAGTTTGCAGCAATTTTGCACTTCAGACTCTTAAGGGATTCAACCAATTGAACGTATTTCAGTGATTAGTATTTGTATGTGAAAGAAAGGACCATACCTAGATGTAAACGTACCCACCCAAATGCATCGAAATAGTCTGTTTGGTCACACAAGTTGAAGAACGAAAGTTGCACCACTTTGTAACTTTCAACTAATTGCATTTGACAACTTTTTCCCCAAGCGAGAATTTGCCACCATGAGAAAATACCTCCCGAGATAGTGAAACTGAGAGAGTTATTCTAGAAGGTCCCAACATGAAGTCCATGGGGCAAGGATGATAATTTATAAACATCACGATGACTAATAGCGATACGAAGTTGCAGCTATTTTGCACTTAGGACTCTTAAGGATTAAATTTGATTGAACATGGCTTAGAGAAATTTGGCATGTTTGTGCAGAGGACTATTCCCTATGAGTGTAAATGTATACCCACTTAGACATATCAAAATAGTTCATTTTAGTCACACAAGTTGCAAAACAAAATTTGCCTTTTGCCAACTTCTGACACTTGCATTTGACAACTTTTTCCAAAGCAAAATTTAACCACGAAAAAGAGCCTGCGAGGATAGAAAAAACCGAGAGAGGTTATTGTAGAAGGGCACAAAACAAACCGCATAGGCTTAGATGATAATTTTATAAGCATCGGTGTTTGAGGTAATAGCATATTGAAGTTTGTAGCCATTTTGCACTTCCAGACTCTTAAAGGGGGATTCAACTAGTTGAGCCCATTAGCTCGAGGCCAGATTCAGCATGTTTGTGTGTGACGAGAGGACCATGCCTTATGTAAAAGTACCCACCTGGACATTTTGGAATAGTTCATTTGGTCACACGAGTTGTAGAACGAAAGTTGCACCACTTTGCAACTTTCAACTAATTGCATTTCACAACTTTTTCCCCAAGCAAAAATTTGTCACCATGGGAAAAGGCCTCTGAGATAGGAAAAAACAAAAGATCTTATTGTAGAGGAGCCCAACACAATCACATAGGTTCAGATGAGAATTTTCTAAGCATCATGGTGTCCGAGTAAAAACATGCTGAACATTGCAGCCATTTTGCACTTTAGACTCTTAAGGGATTCAACTGGTTGAACATAGCTCAAAGTGATTCAATATGTTTGTGTGTGAAAGAGGACCATGAATAGCATAAACATACCCACTCAAATACATCAGAATAGTTTTTTTGGTCACATGAGTTGCAAAAAAAAAGTTTCACCATTTTGTTGTTAAAAGGCATAGGACAACTAAGAGGGGGGCAGAATCAGTTATCGCAAAAATTCAAACTTAAAAATTCAACACTTATTAGTTCCACAACCACACTATTATGTTATTAAGTATGAGTGTGAAACAAAAATAACAAAAAGTAAAATCAACACAATGAACACCATATTTTTACATGGAAAAAAACCATAGTGAGGCTTAACTCACAATATAAAGAGATTATAAAACCAAATATAGAGGCTCACTACCAAGGAATCACATACCTAGAAGGGGAATCACTATCCAAATACAAAGGCTCATTGCCTACAAAAATGACTCATTGTCCAAGAGGGAGGCTCACTGCCTACTGATAAAAAAGAGAACAAAAGATCCACCACAACAATTAACACACATCCGCAACTTAGATCAGAAGATTGAAAAAACCTTCATCTCACTACCTTCAAGAATCTAACACAATGAAGTATTGCTTCCTCAACTCACTTACACACACTTCTGCTCTTTTGATTTATGGCTTACTTCATCACTTTGCATCTACCTTTCAATCTTTGCAATCTGACTTGCATTTATACCATCTTCAACCTTAGAAACTTTCTCCAAGGCCGGCCACATAAGCTTCATTTCATAAAATTCAAATTAGGTCAAAAACTCAACATTCCTGTAGTGGAAAATAATGAGAGTGGACCAATAAAACATTTATCCAAGACCAAAAGATAATGTATCAGTTCAACCACACGCTTCCTTAATTCAATTTAATTCTTCAAATGAAGTGTAAACACCAGGTTAGCCAAACCTAATGAAAACACAAATGAATATTTATGTAGATGCTTCCCAACAAGAAGATGACATGCAGATGATGCAGCATGCTTCATTATGCATGAGAATACATCTCAGATTCCTTTAGATACATCTGCAACAAGTGCAACAACCTTTGAACATTGAACTTCTTCCATCAGTCCATTTGGACTATATAGACACATACAACAATTATGAGACTCAACTTCTGGATCACAAAACCTCAAACTACTTTTCTAGGACTTAGATAACACCATTGTAAGACATATTCCAGATTTGTAAGATCTAAAATGGAGCAGTGGAGGACTATGGAGCAGAAACATTTCTCCTAGTCCAAAGAAGACCAACTTTTCCAGAATAGTTCACACACCGGTGAACATAACTTTCACATCCCATCAAACCAAAAGCTAAAACTCAAGAGATATCACCACAAGATCACCATTAGAAAACCTTCAGATCTGCACAAGCATAGAATCAACACAAGAGAAATGTGGAGCACATATCGGAGCACATTCTGAACACATTCATCACTCTGAATTTTCTCAAAAGCACTTGGAAGTTTGTCAATTCAGCACATCTATGACATCATAAAGATAGCTCCATGTACTCACAACATCTCAAAAGCATCTCAACTATGGGTGGTCCCACAAAGCTGGTTTACAATTTATGGGAGGAACTGATTTTTGCTGAAATCACATATTTTTAGAAAATATAATGATTTAAGCCTTAAAATGTTCCATTTAAAGAACTCCAATTGAAGAGGGTTTGATCAAACTACCTTAACTCAAACCCCCTTGGATAGAACCTCGCTAGTTTTTTAAACCATACTTACCATAATGGAGTCTCCTTTACACCTATCAAAATCTTGATAAAACCACTTTTGATTTACCTTTGGGGATCAAATGAATTCATTAATTTTTTTTTTTATAAGTATGCAATACTTATTATAAGTTTCCCAAAAACTATAATTTTAAATAAATTTAATTTAATTATTATATTTATTTTTTATTTCTTTTGAATGTAGGTTTTTCAGCGAAAATCAAGCTCTTTGTTCTGCACATGTGAAAAACTAGAAGATTATCAAAAAAAATTTTAAAAATATGAGTGCACTAGATATTGAAGTCCTTGATCCGAAAAGAAAAAATTGAATTCCGTACATACAAAAAGTTCACGCGTGTATAGGTGGCACTATGTGTGTGAATTATAGTGGTTTGAATTTAAAACTTGATTAAAAGAAAAAATATTCAATAAAAACTATCTAACCAAAATTGGAAGCACCTAGATATTAGAGTTATGAATCTAAATTCAAAATAATTATAATTTTATCCTTCATGGAAAAAAAAGTTATCGTGATCACGGTGGGCATCCTTTTTAAAATATTGTTCACGAAAACTTGTTTTTGAGGGAGATGGAAAATGAAGTGCAATCTGATTCCAAAAAAATTGAAAAATATATATTTAGAATCTACAAAAAAAATGTCATAAATCACTACTTTGCATCATCTTAAAATTCCTCATGGTTTAAAGCAACTATAGGTGCCCGAAAGTGAAGATTTAGTTAAAAATATTTCGATTATCCCGGTTTGGCTGGCTAAAATTGTAAGCCACTATTGGCCGGGATCACCCCTGCTCATGTACCAATCTACAAGAACATACTAAAGCGTATTGACATCAATAACGTGTAGTATTAACCTCACAAACTACTCATACGCAGCAAATATCCCCTTGTAATTAGTAGCAGCTTACATGTGAAAACCATCAAAGACAACATCCTTCACAATATTCTAGAGAACACCTTCTCTTCCTCTACAAATTTTTTTCACATGAGTTTCTCCCCCCCTTTGACATCATTGGCAAAGATCAAAAACTCTTATCACTCCCCCTTAGGAGTGCACCCATTCAACTCATAATGCAACAATGAAAACCTTTTCTACTCCCCCTGCAGAGTGGAGCCATTTATCAGTCTTGATAAATGAAGAATATGTGAATTCACTATACTGATGCACCTTCATGTGCACCTAGTTCAGAGGTCCAATGAACCCCAACTTCTCCCTAAGATACTCAAAAGTATCCTTTGAAAGAGCCTTAGTAAATATATCAGAAATTTGTTCCTTTGTTGTCACATACTCCAATTTGACTTCATTCTCCAACACCTTTTCTCTCAAGAAATGATATTTGATAGATATGTGTTTTATTCTTGAATGCATAACTAGATTCTTTGAAATGTTTATAGCATTTGTGTTGTCGCAAAAGATAGGAATAGGCTCATCAAATATTAATTCAATTTCTTTCAGAGTTTGCTTCATACAAAAAACTTGTGTGTAGCAGGATGTTGCAACAATATATTATGCTTTTGTAGTGGATAAAGAAATTGAGTTTTGTTTCTTACTCAACCAAGAAACCAATCTTCCTCCAAGAAAGAAAGCACTACCACTGGTACTCTTTTGGTCATCCAGACAACCAACCCAATCTACATCGGTATAAGCACTCAGGGTGAAATCAAAACCCTTAGGATACCATAAGCCATAATACAGTGTACCTTTAAGATATCTAAATATCCTCTTTACAGCTGTAACATGTGTCTCTTTAGGATCTACTTGAAATTTGGAAACTAGACATATTGCATGTATAATATTTGGTCTGGTAGCAGTAAGATACATCAGTCCACCAATCATATATTTGTATTTTCTCTAATCTTTTTTAGCAGATTCATCATCTTTGTTGAGCTTACATCTGGTTACCATAGGAGTACTAACCGGTCTGGAGTCATCCATTCCAAACTTCTTCAACAACTCTCTTACATACTTAAATTATGAAATGAATATCCTTTTATCAGTTTGATTCACTTGAAGACCAAGAAAGAAATTCAACTCACCAATCATGGACATTTCAAATTATTTTTGCATTTCTTCAACAAATCTTTTACACATACCTTCATTTCCACCAAAGATGATATCATCAACATATACAACTAGTATCAACATTTTGTTACCTTGCAATTTGAAGTAAATATTGTTGTTAGCAGAGCCTTTGTTAAATCCTTTCTTTGTCAGGTATCTATCCAATCTTTCATACCAAGCTCTAGGAGCTTGCTTCAGTCCATACAATTCCTTCTTCAACGTACAAACCATATCTAGTTTGTCAGATAACTGAAATCCTTCAGGTTGTTCCATAAATACTTCTTCCTCCAATTCACCATTCAGAAATGTTGACTTGACATCCATCTAATATACTTTGAAATCCTTGTAGCCAGAAAATGCTAAAAAAATTCTAATAGCTTCCATTCTAGCCACAAGGGGAAAATGTTTCTTCAAAGTCTATGCCTTGAACTTGTGAATATCCCTTGCATACAAGTCTTGCCATATTCCTTTTAACTTCTCCATTTTCATTCAACTTATTCTAAAACACCCATTTTGAACCAATTACATTATTTTTCATAGGTCTAGGAACTAATTCCCATGTTTGATTCTTTTCTATTTGTTGCAACTCTTCTTTCATAGCTTTCATCCAACTCTCATCTTCACATGCTTCATTCATAGAATTAGGTTCAATTTTAGAAAGTAAACACATATTTACCTTGCCCGCTACTTTACTTCTTTTCTTCACACCTTCACTCTTAACAATTATTTTTTCCTCTGGATGATTCTTTTTTTGCATACTTAGGAGTCTTAACAGCAAGTTCTGGTTCATTCTATTCTTCTTCTTCTCCATTATGTTCGTCTTTCTCTTCTTCTTCCTTCTCCTTATTCTCTTCTAGTACTTGTCCATAGATAGGGTCATCAGGTTCAACTTCACTTATCTCAATAGGTTTATGCATGTCCTCATCAACTTTCACATTAGCACTCTCAACAATCTTCCTCAATCTTTTATTGAAGCATCTATATGCTTTGCTAGTAGTAGAGTACCCAAGAAAAATTTCATCACATCTAGCATCAAACTTCCTAATATTTTCATCATCTCTTTTAATGTATCATCTTCTTCCAAATACTTTGAAGTACTTCACAGTAGGAGTCTTACAAGTCCATAACTCAAAAGGAGTCTTTGTGTTGTTGCCTCTGATCTAAACTCTATTAAGAATATAAACAGGAGTGTGTATTGCCTCTCTCTAGTACACATCCGATACATTAGATTCTTTCATTATGGTTCTTGTAGCTTCCTATATCGCCCAATTTTTCCCTTCAACTACCCCATTCTATTAAGGGGTTCTTAGAGTAGAAAACTGTCTCTTTACACCATGTTGTTCACATAATGTATTAAACTCACTAGAAGTGAATTATCCACCTCTATCAAATCTTGGAGCAAACATTTTATTTTCAAATTTACTTCATTTTCCACTCTTGCTTTGAACACTTTAAAACTATCCAGAGCCTGAGTCTTCTCTCTAAGAAAAGAAACCCATGTCATTCGAGAATAGTCATCAATAAGGAGCATGAAATACCTATCACCATTCAGGCTTCTTGTTCTAGTCGGACCACAGAGGTCAGTGTGAATTAATTCCAGCATTCTAGTAGTAGAGTTCTATTTTCCCTTTGTTGGTCATTTTTTTAGGAAACAACTAACCAATAGGTCTGTGCAAACACCTATGAGCTTTCCAAGCTCAATGCCTAAATGTTCGCTAGACAGATGGCCAACAGACGAGATGCAACACTTGTTGTTGCTTTCTCCTTCACTTCGGGCTTTGTAAGACCCAAGAGGGTGTTCCTTAAGCACACTATGATATTTCTTGTAAGCAACCAGTGCATACTCTTACAAGACTTCAAATAAAACTAAGTAGATGCATTCTCGGGAATGGTTAAAGTGTACACACTCATCCAAGAGATGGAAAATCATTGGATAAGAAAGACAAATTAAAAGAGAATGAAACTCAACACAAATATCATTCATGAAACAAGAAACATTAACTTGAATGAATGTTCTTAAGCAAGATAACTAAAACCCTAAAGACAAATAGCATATATCAGATCAGTGCCAATATCCATTGGGCTAGGAGTCAAGACAATCTGCAAATAGAAGGAATGATTACTTGGACTAATAAAGCCTATTTGAAATTAACCTTATTAATCCCACAACTAGTGATCAAATCTTAAAGACTACTTATCAAATCCTTCAATCATACATATGAATTTCTGAGATGATGAAAGCAATTTAACCTGTTCCTTGAACATGAGCTATTATCAAAACAGACAATGCAAGAAAGTATTACAAAGGCTAATGGAATGATCCTTGATCAGTTATATTAACAATTCAAATGTACAATCCAAAGGAGAGATTCAAAGACCTAAACAAATACATCCAGGTTCTGGTCTGCATCCAAGAACCTTACAATTTACAGACTGTAACCCTAGACCTCAAAATCTGGTAAAAACCTGACTTTGTGACTTAAGTGCTAATTTTAGTTCT
>VDFB02200255.1:0-20099 GCA_007258455.2 Sequoia sempervirens
AAATGATTTTTGTGAACATTTTGTGTTTGAAAAACAAAATAGATCATCATTTTCTAGTGGAACTAATAAGGAAAAGATATTTAAAAATATTATTCATTTGAATGCATGTGGACCAATGGCTATTGAATCTTTAGGTAAATCTCAGTATTATGTCTCTTTCATTGATGATGTCTCAAGGTACACTTGGATTTATTTGATGCACTCTCAATTTGAAGTTTTCACTAAGTTTAAGGAATTTAAGGCCTTAGTTAAAAAGAAAACAAATTATAAGTTAGTTAAAAAGAAAACAAATTATAAGATAAAAATGTTAAGCTTTGAAAATGGCGGTAAATGTTGTTCCAAAGGATTTGATGAATTTTGTAAGCATATAGGTATTGTTCAGAAAAAGACAACTCATTATACTCCCCAACAAAATGGGGTAGCAAAAATCATAAACTAAACCTCAATGAAAAGAGCTAGGAGTATGATAAGTAGTACTAAGCTTGATAAATGCTTTTCGGTAGAAGTAGGTGGTATTGTTTGTTATTTAATTAATAGATCTCCTTGTTCAACTCTTGTTGATAAAAATCCTTATGAAGTGTGGTAGGCATTTAAATCCTTTTGTTTCACACTTAAGGGTCTTTGGTTGTGAGGATTTTGTTCATGTGCCTCAAGAGAAGCGATCTAAATTGGATCCAAAAGCACAAAAATGCATCTTTATTGTTTATGGTGAGAATGTAAAAGGTTATAGGCTTTGGAGTCCTCTAACCTGTAAAATAATATTGTCTAAAGATGTTCTTTTCAAGGAATTTAGAGCTTACTCAATAGAAGAACAACCAAAGGAGAAAGATAAGACAAAGACATTGCACTTCGAGACAAATATTGAGAAGCGAGAAGATGCACATGTGGAAGAACAATTAGATGGATTTGAGGATGGAGAAGAAGAAGAGGGTTCAGATAGTTTAGAGGACTTTTAGGATGAGCACACAGAAGAAGAAGTAAATCTCATTACTCCTACCTTGAGGAGGTCCACAAGGAAACATAATCTAGTTTATAGGTATAGCCTGTTAGAGTAAAGGTTTAAATTTAATCATGTTAATTAAATTACCTTTATCTCCTTCTTAACATTTCACCTTAGTTTGCATAATAAGACATTTAATAATTATATTAATTATTAAATGTGTTTTCCTTTTAGGGCTTTTTGACCTATATGTGGTTGAAAACTCTTCTTTTGTAATAATTTCTCTTTTACAGATTGTTGAATACAGAGCTCCATCTTTTTGAGCAATTTTACTGTGTTCTTGTTGCTTCTCTTTGCTTCTCCCTGTAATAAGTTTTCTCAGCTTGCAAAGATCACTGGGCTCCTATGGCGTTGTATTTTCTCAACTCCTACATGGTATCAAAGCTTCAGATCTGCAGCTACCTGTTCTTGTTTTGAGAATTTTTGCATTGGAAGCAGATCTGGGGTTTCAGAGGTTTTTTGTTTGGATCTAGCGTACTACTTTTGTTGGGTGCATTTTGGGCTCAAACAGACCTCACAGATGGATTCAGAGCGCCCAAAAACCCATATTTTAATATATGGCATGCCCTATCTAAGCACAGTTGCACCAGGAGGCAATTTTTTTTAGGCCCTGGCCGTGATGTACCTCAAGCACGCTTTAATTTCAGGTGAAAATCGAAAAATCAAAACACAAATTTTAGTTTAGTTTTTAGGCCACCGGGTACGCCATCGCGCCACCTCGCCAGCCTTATCGCTAACGCATGCAGAATCGCCGAAGCTGCACCAAAGAAATACCGCCGCAACCGGCCATTTCCACCGCCGGGCTTCCAGCCCCGAGGGCCTTTTCATGACCAGCTCACGCCTGTGAGCTAAAGATCTTAGCCCCCAGGGCTGGCGCATTTTTAAAAACCATTTTGCGTTTTACCTTCACGTAACGGGCAGATCTTGCTCGCTTTAGCTCGGATTTTCGAACTAAAAGAAAGCAGCAGTTGGTCTGGGAGTCTGGATCTCGAAGGCAAAGGTTTTTCAAAATTTTCCAGTTTGGTTTCCTTTTTTCGCCAACAGTCAGATGAATCTTTTCTGACTGTGAGCTATAACTTTGTAGATACGACTGCTTAAAACCAGTGCATTGAAAAACTCTTCATGTTTTCCATAAAGTAACTCGTTTTTCATCAAATTTACTGTGCACACGTAATTTTTATGAAGCATTTTTATTTCAAACTTTCAAAATTTTAAAAAATTGTATTGGGTTTGGTTCTCGTGATTTGGAAGTATTTCAGATTTTCCATCACAAACCGTAACACTGTAAACTTCAAAACAATTCAAACCCTTTCCCCAGATTCCGCCTTGCCCCAAAAAGATCGTACGGCTAATAATAAAAAAAACAAGTAGGCACAGGTGCAGGGTTTAATGGCAGACTCTTCTTCGGTTGAGCATCTTTCCCCACACAATTATCATACCTGGAAGGTACAGATGACAAGAATTCTCATGTCCAAAGGTTTATGGTCATGTTTGGATGATGTTCAACCTTAGTTGCAACGTCAATTTGAGATCTTTTAGTACAGGAACATAATGGATGAGGCCATGGGGTTGTTATCCTTGCATGTTTCAGACAGTCTTCTCTTTCATCTCGAGGGTTGTGCAACTCCTCGAGCTATGTGGTTGAAGTTTGAAAAACTTTTTAGCACCATTAATCAGTTTAGAGCACTTCAAATTGAGGCAGAATTGACCACTTTGGTACCTGATTCCTTTCCTTCTATTGAGGATTTCCTAATGAAATTCAAATCTCTCAGATCTTTGTTACAGGGTTGTGGTAAAAATAAAACAAATACAAAGTGCATTTACCTGATTCTATCTAAGCTTCGAGGATCCTCCCAGATTTTCTCTTCTACCTTCTATTCCACCATGGATGCTTTGGGTCCACATTTTACCATGCCTTCTCTTAAGGTATTCTATGATCGATTGACACGAGAGCAAGCCAAGCTCACACAGTTGGATACTCTTCCTGGATCAAAGAATAAAGCATTGGTTGCTCAGCCATCCCAAGGGAAACAGAAACAAAACAGAAGCTGAAGACAGATTCAGTTGGCAGTGAGAGTTCCTCCAAGCCACCACCTAAAACAAATTCAAAACCACAATCCAATCCTAAACAGGGTAAATCTTCTAAGTCTGGTGAGTCTTCCTCCAAGACTAAGAAGAATCTAGGTGATCCTTGTAGTTTCTGTGGCAAGGAAGGACATCCAGTTTCTAGGTGTTGGAAATGATTAGAGGCTTTGGAGGAAGCCATGCAGCAGCATCATATTTCCTCACCTTAGCCTCCTTCTCCATCCACGGGGAAAGGTCATGCTCTTTCTACACGAGCCTCATCTTCAGGATCCACATGGATTATTGACTCTAGTGCTTCGCACCATATCTCACACTCACAGGATTTAGTCACTACACTTGCTCATAGTGCTACTTCACAGATTGCAGTTGGTGACTCCGCACAACTTTCAGTTCAGGGTTCAGATACTATTTCATTGGATGGTGGTTGTCTTCAGGATGTGCTTCTTGTTCCTGAAATTTTGACAAACCTTCTATCTGTTTATCAGATTTGCCACTCTGGCTCTGGTAAGACAGTTGAGTTCTCACCACATGATGTGGTTATTCAAGACCTTCACGATCCTGACTTGGTTGTGGCTACTGGGAGTGTGGATTCTGCATCACGCTTATACAGATTTGATGGCTTTGAGAGTTTAGACACTGTTGGTTCTTCTCTTATCGCACATGTAGATTCAGTGAGCAGGCTTTGGCATGAGCATTTTGGCCATGTCAATTATAGATATTTATAGCAGATGAGTACTCAGGCACTTGTGATTGGGCTCCCACAGATTTCTTGTACTGATGGTGTATGTCGAGGTTGTGTTCTTGGCAAACATCATTGAGATCCTTTTCCTAAGGATCGAGCCACTCGTGCTAGGGCACCCCTAGAGTTGGTACACAGTGATCTTATGTCCTTTCCGACTCCTTCCTTTTCAGGGGCCCACTATGTGCTCACCTTTATTGATGACTTCTCCAGACGTACATGGGTGTACTTTCTTAAGTACAAGTCTGATGTCTTTGACTCATTCAGGATTTTTAAGACATTTGTGGAGAAGCAATCTGGATTTTCTATCAGGAGGATACGCACAGATAATGGGGGGGAATATGTTAATCAGGCTTTTACAGATTTTTGCACTAAACATGGTATACAGCATCAGTTTACGGTCCCTTACACTCCTCAGCAGAATGGTGTCGCTGAGAGAAAGAATAGAACCTCACGGGAGATGGAAAATTGTATGATATAGTCTCGAGCTATGAGTTCTTCCTTCTGGGCTGAGGCAATCAATTGTGCCAATTATATTCAGAATCAGATGCCTCATAAGGCATTGCGACATATGACTCCTGAGGAGGCTTGGACCTGTCGTCTGGCATTTGCCCCATGCCCCAGGAAAGCCATGGAGAGAAAGAGTTTCCAACAAATTCTATATTTGCTGGCCATCGTGGAGGATGTTATGTGTGTACAAGTTAAGCCGGATCCCCATTCGTGAGAGGTCTTATTTTGATGGGATGTCCAGTTTGATGAGTGCCTTCCCACAGTGGATACCCTGTCTCTAGTGTCTACTTCATTACCTACTCCTCCCACTGCAGCTCTTCAGGATTATGTTGAGGATGATTCTAATGAGGATGATGATGATCCCCCATCTCCACCTACCACCGGGCCAGTTCGCCTCTTTGCTTAGGTGGCTCCGCGGTCGTAATCGCTGATGCGTACCTAGTTCTTCAAGGTGATCCTTCGATACCGTCGCACTGCGTCGCATTATTCGGTTCTATTCCGAGTCATGCCATTGTGGGATGCGATCCTCGTGCCAGAGGCGCATTGTGTCACCCGAGTGGGATAATGCTAAGTGGGATGAGGAGCATTCTTCTTGATGAAGCAACCCATACTTTGGGATTCGTCCTCTCCAAGGGAAGAAAGTTGGTTCTGGCGGTCGCACTGCCACCGCATGTCAGCAGATGGTTCTATTGTGGATAAGTATAAGGTACTTTGGTTAAGTAATGGTTTCTATCGTGGAGGGTATTGACTTCACCGGAGACCTTTGCCCCCGCTGTTAAGATGAATTCTGGATGAGCTTTGTATTCTTTCACTCTTCTTGCATCTTCGCGATGGTCGGGCGAGCCAGATGGATGTGAAGAGTGCCTTTCGAACGATGCGGGTGACTTACATGAGGAGATCTATGGAGTAGCCGTGGTTTTGTGCGACACTTCTTTGGCTTCCGGTGACTTCTAATGCTTCATCGTATGGTGTCTCAAACAAGCCCCTGCCAGGCGAGAAGATGGACTCTTTTTTGCTTTCCACTCACTTCACACGTTTCCATTCTGATCACACAGTGTACATTTGGCGTCAGGAGGGTGATCTTTTGATTCTTGTGCTATATGTCGATGATCTCATCATTATAGGTAGCTCATCTTCCATGATTCAGGATGTTCAGCGAGCTTTGATGGAGCGGTTTGAGATGACAGATCTTGGACTTTTGCACTATTACTTGGGCCTGCAGGTTATTCAGTCTTTGGATGGGATTTCCTTATTTCAACAAAAGTATGCTCTTACTATGCTCCAGCGCTTTGGCATGCTTGATTGCAAGCCTGCCCCCACACCTTTTCAGTCAGGTGTTGTCTTGTCTTCCACTTGTACTACTTCTTCCGTGGATACTACTCTGTATAGACAATTGGTTGGCAGTTTGTTGTACCTGACACACTCTCATCCTAATCTTTCCTTTGCGGTTGGCCTTGTCTCTCGATTCTCACATGATCCACATGAGAGTCATTGGCAAGCAGCCAAACGTATTTTGAGGTACATTCGGGGCACCACTCATTATGGCATTCACTACACATCAGGATCCCCTCACATTGTTGGCTTTACTGACTCAGATTGGGCTGGTGATGTCAATGAACAGAAGTCTACTTCTGGCTTTGTTTTTTTCCTTGGTTCTGGCCCTATTACATGGTTTTGCAAGAAGCAGTCTGCTATTGCATTATCATCTACAGAGGCTGAGTATCGAGGAGCAGTGTTAGCTAGTCAGGAGGTTTTATGGCTTCGACAGTTGATGGTAGAGTTTGGGTTTCCTCCTGATAGTCCCACTATGCTTTGGTGTGACAATCAGAGTGCCATTCATATTTCTCGCAACCCAGTGGAGCATCAGCGGACTAAGCACATTGAAATCCACATGCACTTCATCAAGCAGTTGATTCAGGATGGTTCTCTCATCTTGGAGTACATTCCTACATAGGAGCAGGTTGTAGACATCTTCACTAAAACTTTGGCATCGCCGCACTATCTTCAGTTGCGTTCCATGCTTGGGGTGAAGGAAGTTGTCCTTGGGGGGTCTCAGTGAGGCCTTCCTTCCTTCTTTCATATTTTTTTAGCATGCTTTTTTCTCTTTTTGGAGTAGAGTTTTTCCCATGAGGTTTTCTCTATTTCTCCACTTTACAGAGATTTGGTTGTAATTGGGTACCTTATCTGGCCTTGTTGCCGGGACCCAAGTTTACTTTCTAGCATTATAGTTACCTTTTCTTTCTTGCATATGTTTGTAGCTGCACTTTTGCTCATCTTAAGGGGGGGTGTTAGAGTAAAGGTTTAAATTTAATCATGTTAATTAAATTAACTTTATCTCCTTATTAACATTTCACCTTAGTTTGCATAATAAGACATTTAATAATTATATTAATTATTAAATGTGTTTTCCTTTTAGGGCTTTTTTACCTATATGTGGTTGAAAACTCTTCTTTTGTAATAATTTCTCTTTTACAGATTGTTGAATACAGAGCTCCATCTTTTTGAGCAATTTTACTGTGTTCTTGTTGCTTCTCTTTGCTTCTCCCTATAATAAGTTTTCTCATCTTGCAGAGATCACTGGGCTCCTATGGCGTTGTAGTTTCTCAAATCCTACATAGCCCATGAAATCACCATTGTTTATTTTCTTTTTTGATTACTGATGATGAACCTAGATCTTTCAGGGAGGCTCTCTCTTAAGAGGAAAGTGAGTCTTGGTAACAAGCCATGCATGAGGAGATGATGGCCTTGGATAGTTGATGGCCTTGGATAGTTGTGATACTTGGGATCTTATTAGTTTTCCCAAAGGAAGGAAGCCCATTGGTTGCAAGTGGGTATTTAAAAATAAATTTGGTGCAGACAATCAACTAGAGTGGTACAAGGAAATATTAGTGGCTAAGGGCTACTCCTAGAGAGAGGGAGTTGATTTTGGTGAAATTTTCTCTCCTATTGCTAGATTAACTTCTATTATATTTGTATTATCTATTTTCAAAGCTTATAATTTTGAGATAGAGAAAATAGATGTTAAAACTAAGCTTTCTTGCATGGGGATATTGAGCAGTAAATTTATATGCGATAGCCTGATGATTTTGTTATGAAAGGAAAAGAACAATTGGTTTGCAAGTTGAAGAGATATTTTTATGGTTTAAAACAATCACCTAGGATGTGGTACCAAAAATTTTCAATCCTTTTGTATTGAATTTGGGTTTTCTTAGGAGTGATGAGGATCATTGTGTTTATATTAAGGTTATTGATGATCAGATACTAATTATTGTCTTGTATGTTGATATGTTCTTCATGGGTAATAGTATGTTGATTATTAGGGAGCTCAAGACACAAATTTCTAACACATTTGATATAAAGTACTTGGGGGTTGAAAATATATTCTTGGGGTGAAAATCATTAGAAATCGAACTCATAGAAAGCTTTGGTTAAGTTAGAGTATGTGGATACAATTTTGTGAAAATTTAATTTGCATGACTATAGGCCAATTAATATTCCATTTATAGTTGGTACTAAGTTGAGATTAGATATGTTTCCTAATTTTGATGATGATATTTAAGATATGTATAAGGTTCCTTATGATAGTTTTGTTCGTATTTTAATATATGCAATGGTTTGCACTAGACCAAATATAGACCAAGTAGTGGGAGTTCTAAGCCGGTTTATGTCTAACTCTAGTAAAGACCATTGGAATTTTATTAAGATGGTGTTTAGATAGTTGTGTGGTATTTTAGATTATTGTTTTGGTTTATCATGGTATTGATGATGCGGTCAAGTCATCGAATATATAGGGGTTTATTGATGTAGATTGGGTAGGTGACTTGGACAGTCGAAGGTCCACTAGCGGCTATGTATTTACTTTTTTGCAAGTGTAGTGAGTTGGATGAGTAAGAGGAATCCTACAACTGCTTTGTCCACCATTAAAGAAGAGTATATGGCTGCTACACATGCCTCTAAGGAGGCAGTTTGGATACAAAGACTTGGTAATGGTATTGGTTTTGATTGCAAGACAATGAGGATTGGTTGTGAAAGTCAAAGTGCTATTTGTTTTGCCAAAAATCCTATGTATCATGCTCGCACTAAGAATAATTATGTTTAGTATCATAGTATCACTTTGTGTGAGAGATGATTGAGAATGGTAAGGTTGTGATTGATAAGGTCGACCTTTGGATAATGTTGCAAATTCTTTCACAAAGTCAGTGACCATAGACAAGTTCTCTTGGTACAGAAAGGCCATGAGCCTTGATCATTGTACTTGATTTATTTTTTATATCTCTTGAATGTAATTGAAATGTATAATGTTAAGTGGGAGAATGTTAGGTCAACCTTGCAAACCTATGCCATTTTTTATGTCTCCATGTTTTTTGGAAAGTGTCCTAAGGGACATGAGAGAAATGTATTTAATATTGGCATATTATATAACTACATTTTCAAGAGGGAATTTTGTTAGAAATTAAGATCTTAGGATACTAATCATTATTAACAAGATATAAAATAAATAAAATGATAATAATGTAAACATATATTTTACACATTACACAAGATATACATGGGGAAAACCCTTTCAAATAAAAAAACCCCATAAAACATCATTTTACTAAAACACTTACAATGTAATGGTTTATTATAACATAGACCGAACCTGGGGAACACTTCTCCATACTTTCATGGCCAATAATACCTCATGTGCATATTGATAGAATTCACTATCAATCTCCAAATTCCACCTCTCTCAAATGAGAGAGAACCTACTTAAATATAGGAGGAAGGGTGACATAATACTTGAAAGGGTGTTAGTCACACCTATTCAACAACCCCATTCATAAATAATCAATAATCTAATTATTTAGACTATAATTATTTCAAATGGGATATGCTTAATAAGCATATAATATATAAGGTTTTATAACCTTATAATAGAACAATATATAAATGTTATAAGGGTATGATCCCTAATAACATTATGTTCTAACACTCCCCCTTAATGTTAATAAAGGCATCACATGTCAAATTCCAAGATAGAAAAAATGAAGCACCCCAGTAATGTAGGTCTTCTTTGACAACATTGATAAATAAGGACACAAATATATGCCAAAATGAAAGTCATGTATTTTGGACTACATGAAAGTCATCTTGTCATAATTTATAATCCTAGTGTTTTAAAAGTGATGCAATATATGAGGTCTTATAAATATTTTAATTAGAGCCCGACTCTCCTCAAATTAGCCTCACCCCAAGTTCATTACATAGTGCCTGTAGGACTTAATATAATGTGCACGTAGGACTTAATACAATGCTTTTATAAGTGGAAGATTTACACAGAGAAGAACTTTAATATATGTTTGTAGGACTTATACATCTAGGATTTAGCCATTAGGTGGTGGCATTAACATGCACTCTCCCTCAATGGCATCACCTAAGGCCAAGTATTTTATTTGAATTTGGAGCATATACAGCCTATAGGTCTTATATTATGCCTATTAGGTTTTACATCTAGGATTTATCCATGAGGTGGTTTTATGCACACTCCCCCTCAATGGAATCACCTAAGGCCAATCACTGTACAAAGGTTTTTATAAAGTGATGGCTAATATTTCAATATTTTTCTTCTTGCTCATAGCATTCATTGGCTTGAATAGAGCTGGAGAGAATTTTTTATGATAAAATACTTTTTCTTGAGTAGAACTAGAGAAAAAAATTTATGATAAAATAATTTCACTTGGGTAGAACTTTTATGATGGAATACTTTCTCTTGAATAAAACTGGAGAGAATGGAATACTTTTGCTTGAATGTAACTGGGGAGAACTTTTTAAAATAGAATATTTTTGCTTAAGTGAGGTGCCCATGATTTTCAATGTTTTCTTTTCTCTATTTAGAAATGAGATTCTTTGGTAAGAGTAAAATAACTCTAGTTGTCGTATAGTAAAGTGGTACTTTTACAAGTGTCCATTTGAAACTCTTTCATAAATCTTCGAGGCCACATTGATTCTTTAGGATCCACTTTTGTATTTTGAACTTTGATTTAAAAGACCATAGAATACAATGTTCTTGAAAGTATTACACCATCCTTATAAGAGCACCTACACCATTTATTTTGAAGACGTTCTAAAATAGAATCACCAGTATAGTTAGTAACAAAGTAATAAAATAAAGTTGATTCTAGGTATAAAAAATATTTTTAATATGCATTTCAAATTATCTAATGAGCATATAGTATTCCTCATAATTCTAGAATATAGTCAATTTGATGATCATTAGTGAGGAGATCATATGAGATTTTCATGAACATAAATATGAATAATTTTTCTTGTTTCTTTTACAAAAATAAATAATCATCCTACAATGATCCATAAAAAATTTAAGCAACGGGTGAGCTATCATTTCCAGGATTGCTCCCCGGATAATGTATTAGGGCGATAGCCACCCATTACAAGTACGTGCTTTTACACCCAATAGATTTAGAGGATACCTGAAGCTCAAAAAATAATTTTAGATAAAGTAACATTTAATAGAAATAAAAGTATAATAACAAATAGATGCTTTGAAATTTTATGCAATTCCATATTGTTTATGGATGTGTAAGATTTGAAATTTTTTACACTTACCCCTTTTTTATTCACCTTTCCATCCTTATCTTAGCAAAAAGAGTGATATTTTAATTATTATATGAACATGTGAAATGATTGTGGGGAATAATGAAGAGAACTATAAGAGTTTTTACTACATTGAAGTTTCCCTTAATACTATTATTATATAAGAGAGCACTAGCGATTCATTGGATATGTCACTTGGTTGACTCCTAGTTTACATGTTAAAATTTGGTGGCATAATAATGAAAGAGTTAACATTGCTTGCTTTGAAAAAACGCATGTGCCAAATGCAAATCATTAATTAGTGACAAAAAAGTGGATTTATTTAATGAAAGGATGAAAAAAAGAGATGACTTATCATGAAAAGTTGCAATAGATAAAATATAATTTTTAATATATTTCTATATATTACCTATTTTTTATTACATTTGTTTTATTAGTGTGTGTTAGAATATATTTCATTTTGATTTGATGTGGCATAAGATCAATTAAATTCTTAGATCAAATAGATAAAAAGATATGAAGACTAGGTAGCTACTTATTTTTTATGCTAAAGTCTAACAAAAGAAAGGAGACAGATTGTCATGGGATGTGTAGCATACTGAAGACATGGGTGTTTACACGAGTCATTTAAGTAGTTTTACCAAATGTAACTAACATGTGTCCAACCTGCCACAAATTCACTGCCAGCAATTTATCAATGGAAAATTCACCGTCATGACAAATTCACCAGCAAGTAAAATTCACCGCCAGCAATTCACCCCGACTTTATTTGATGGTGAATTTGTCATGACGGTGAATTTTCCCATGGTGAATTGCTGGCAGTGAATTTTCCATCAAGATGAATTTTCCTAAAGCCCATTTTCCTATGTTTCAAAATGAGATCTTTGCAGTAGGGTATGGTTATCCACAAAGCATAAGAGTATTTTTATCAGACGTAGTTGCAAGTGCTTTTATTGACATGTATCCAAAATGCGGAATCATAAACAAGGTACATGAACTGTTTGACATAATGCCTCAAAGAGATGTGTTATCGTGGACTGCAATGATTACAAGCTATGCGCAAAATGGATTTGTTGAAAAAGCGTTAGAAATTTTCAAGCAAATGCAGTTGGCAGGGGTGAAGCCGGACTCCACAACATTGCCAGCATCCTCCTTGCCTGTCCAAAATGGGAGCTTTGGAACAGGGTATTGACGTCCATCAAAGCATGAAGGGTACATGAATAAAGGGAACAACAGGTCTATCTCGCTTCTATTGCGAGGCGCCAATTGATGGACGAATTAGGAAGATCGTTTGCTTGACTGCCATACTGAGCATGAACTGAGCTGTTGGACTTGTTCTTTTTGCGTGCTTTCGTGCCCCAAGAACAACTTAAATTTATAATACAATGATTTTCCAGCTAAATTGGGTTTTATTACTTAACGGAAAATATGGGGCTAGAGGTAGGTATAGGCAGGCTGAGAAAGAAATTTAAGAAAATAAGCGCATTTCTTGACTGTTGAAGATTATGAGTAGGTCAAGGAAGGTGGGTGTCCAATTTAAGGCCGGCTTATTTATCGTATGACTAAACGTCACGTCCATATCAGTAGGGGTCGAATCGCTTTAGGTGATATTAATTTCTTAAGGCTTAATGCCATGTCCATATATCAAGTGTCGTGACCTATTCCATTTTTTCTTCTGACTGATTCAAAAGTAAGCCCTTCGACTTATTTATATACTTCACCTTTGATGAAGAGTTTGACATAAATAACAAAGCATCTTTAGTGGTTCTGTTTGAAGAGGAAAAGATTGATAAAAATAAAACAAGAAGTTATGTGATCAAAATACACAATAGAAGAAACAAAATCGGCAAAGAGATTGAAAACAACAGTAAGTAGTTTGGTGTAGTGGTTTTGTTGTGTTGGCAAAGGCGGCTTTCTGGTTTCATCTCTTGGGTCCTATAGACTGGCGGGTTTCGTGGACGTAAATAAAATCATACATTCATTCATTCAAAAGTTTTAGATATTTGATGGCTTCGAATTTTATGTAGATTTAGATATATATAATGGCTTCATATTTTATGAAGACTTGATCTATTAGAGTGTTAGAAATCTTTCAAATGGTTTAGATTTAACGATCTTATTAGAATTTGGAATAAATATTTAGGGATAAATTTGATATAAATGTTATTATATGCGTTGATTTGAAAATATATTTATAAAGTTGATTGCATATTGTAATTTATGCATCTTTTTAAGTGTTTATAAATTTTATTTTTGTCTTATGAGATATAAAGGAGCATGTCTACATATTTTTGAGAAAAAAAATACAAGGATTTTTCAAATTAGTTTTTTCAATAGTAATTCAAAGGACATAATGTGCTAGATTAAGAAGACTAAAAAAATTGGCTATTATGAAGAAAATGCTCAAATACATCCTAAATAATGAAAGCTTGGATAATATTCATAAGATCTATAAACATGGCGATGTTTAAATTTTACCTTCTAATCCTAGTTTAGAAATTTTATATGTCTTCCAATATAACCTATAAAAATGATTAGTATAGTCTAACCTGCTCTGATACCATGTTAGAAATTAAGATTTTAGGATACTAATCAGTATAAACAAGATATAAAATAAACAAAATGATAATAATACATAGATTTTACACATTACACAAGATATACATAGGGAAAACCCTTTCGGATAAAAAAACCTCATAAAGCATCATTTTATTAAAACACTTACAATGTAATGGTCTATTATAACATAGACCAAACTTGGGGAACACTTCTCCATACTTCCACATGGCCAATAATACCTCATGTGCATATTGATAGAATTCACTATCAATCTCCAAATTCCACCTCTCTCAAATGAGAGCGAACCTTCTTAAATATAGGAGGAAGGGTGACATAATACTCGAAAGGGTATTAGTCACACCTAATCAACAACCCCATTCATAAATAATCAATAATCTAATTATTTAGACTATGATTATTTCAAATGGGATATGCTTAATAAACATATAATATATTAGGTTTTATAACCTTATAATATAACAATATATAAATGTTATAAGGGTATGACCCCTAATAAAATTATGTTCTAACAAATTAAATGTTGTTGGAGGTTACACATCACTAGAGGATAAAATTATCCCTCCTAGGTGTTCATATTGGGAATGTGAAGGGTCTTGAGTGGGGCGCCAAGTTTGGAGGGAAACAAGTGTCCATTGGTTCTCCATCTAGAAGCTGAACAATCAACAAAGCATCCTAAATGCCAGAAGTTGAAGGGGCTATGGGTTAGGCGCCCAACTCACACCCCTTCCTTGGTAAATTTGCAGGCGTATAGAAGCATCTAGATTGTAGGAGATCAACAAGGAAGTGTATTGTGGTGTATCTCTCTTGTGAAGATAAATAAAATACTTGCCCTCTTTTCTCGTGTGGAGTTTTTTCCTAAAAGGGATTCTTCACACAATTTGTTGTCATATTTGTTTTTTGATTTTTTTATTATGGAAAAAGTGCAATCACATACATATAATCAGATTTGGTAATCTTTTTTTAGGTTTGAATTCACATACATAAGTCAATATTGCAACCTAGTTTCACCTTTTTTCAACAACTACAACTTGACTTTAATGTATCTTAGAAGAATGTAGGGATGCTACTTGTCTCTCACATAAGGCTTAGAGACTTGTTGAACAATAGCGCAAGACTTTTCTTCTTTTACTCTAACAAGATTTATATAATGTGTAAACCATTGCATATTTTCTATTTATGATCAATAGCTTAGAATATGTGATATCCCTTTGGTGAAATGGGACCGATTACTTTAACTTAGTTGTATACAACCAATGACACACCAAAGAAAAATTTTAGGTTTATTTTATTTCAAATGTAACACAATGATGCCATGTGTCTTTTTGATGAAACTCTCTTCTTTAATGAAACAAGACCCACTCGAACATTGAGTCATCATTGGTCACTAATAGAACAATGCCTTTTCCTTGCTAGCACTACCATCTCTATGATCGTGTGCCAAGGTGACACCTATCTAAGGGAAGCGTATCCATACATTTTATTTTCCTTCATTTTTTGAGGCCTGCCTGTTGATGACTTATGGATTTTTACTAATAGCACAACGGAAAAATGTCAATTTTGCACTTTTATCTTGTCATACTATGATGAAACATGGATGCATTCTATGAAAATGTATTGAAAACTTCCATAAGAATGATGCCACCCTCAAAACATTAACTTGGATGATTTATCCAATAACACAATGTTTAAACATGCCAAAGTTGAAAATGCTTAAACTATTGCAAAATGTCTACATGTGGTGTCCCTTATACTCAAAACTCACTAGATGTTATACCCTCATCATCAATCACCAATTCAAAAATGATAACCTAGTGCTTGAATCTCAATCTGCAACCAAATGGAGAGAAAGTCTCTACAATTATTGATGACTCAGAGGGGGTTTTTGCTTGCAAAGAATAACCTAAATTTAATAGAATAGAAAAATTTCAAATTAAAAAATTGGTTAGAGGAGTTAGATATTTTTCAAGGAATATTTCAAGTATGTCCAATCATCCTCTGAAGATCTCTCCTTCCTTTTTAATATATTAATTTAGCTTTGTCTTGCTTGATGATCTCCTTATGAGAGATACTTTGCAATTTTTGTACAACAAAATTCACCTGGTATTCAAGCTAAGCCAAAGGTTGAAGGACTACTTCTATCTCAATGATGCTTGGTGTTTGATTTTAGCCCTAAAAAATATCTAGCCTTCTTATTTGTTTGCAAGCATCAACTTCATCCTTTCATCGATCAATACACTATCATGAAATGGAGAGGGGAGTCCCAATGTGACCAGTTGTTCAATGTGTCCCTTCATTTCTATCACGACTTTATCCAAAGTTCCTATTTGATCTTCGTAATTATGAGAAATCTTGTTTCAACTTGGGATCTGATTAACCTTTATAGCAGTGCCTTTTTTTTTGAATCATATAGAAATGAGAGTTTCTTCTAAGGAATTATACAATTTCTTGACTAATATTTGAGCCTAATAAAGTTTCAAAGATAGGACCAACATATTTTGGTCTATCTCAATTTTCACATGAGTTCTTAGCCTTTGAGCATTCGATATGAATTTGAGTGATGATCTAAGCTTTGTTGTGCTTGATGTTATTCAACACTAGTATAAAACATAAAGTTCCCTAACTATTGTCAATGCCCCTAGTGAAAGGTGACTTTGAGTAACTTCCTCATGTAGTTGCATTATTTTATAATCCTTAATTTGCAGCTCCTCTTGCATTTGTTTTATTCAATCCACGATTCTATGAGATTTTGATGTAGCTAAGTTATTTTTACAACTTTATTCTTCTCTTTTTCTTTTGACTTCTTACTTTTTGTCCTATAAGCATACAAGTTCAAATTTTCTTTATCTAGCTTCATTTGCAATGTAGCTTGTTTAGATTGATCTTCTTGAAGAGTTTCAATTCATAGTTTATATTATAGCTACAAATATAATCTATTAAATTTTAGTTCTTGAGCCTTTACTTTTGCTTGCAATTGATTCACTATATCCTTTATATTTGTGGTAAAATATGAGGCATCAAAATTTTGAGTTTCTTTCATCAATTCTACCTTATCTTGTGGGCGAGCTTGGAAAATAGTCACGAGGTCTTTGGTGAAGTGTTGAAAAGTGAAGATAACTCATAAAATGGCTAAGTGTTGGTCATTTATTCCATCTTGGGATGGGCGCCCTTCTATTTGAGGTCTTAGAAGCAATTTTCTTGCTTCGTCGCCTCTAGAGACTTCTCTTCTCAATCCTTCTTGCTATCTGTTAAAACAAACGTGGCTCGAATCGGGTTATCCCAGCTCCAGATATCAGAGGTCGAAGTAGGGTACTTGGTTGACAGTTCAATTTTCGTCAAAATGCTGTCAGTGCAACTGAAGGCCAGGGGCGCTTTTACTTTTGAGGCCCTTAATCAATTTCCAGATGTCGTGTATATCCGTTGGATGCAGAATGTCTCCAGTCATGCAGTGAAGTTAGTTTCTTGTCAGCAGGGTTCACCGTTCGCTGTCAACAGTGTTTGAAGTGTCAGATGGTAGTTTAGGAAAATGGTTAAGTCTGGAACCTTAAATGAATTTAATCAGAGGCGCCTAATTTTTCAAGGTGTTAAATGATGGATTTTGCAGTGTCTCCCAGTAGACATTTCTTCCTTGTTCAGTAGGCTTTCCGATGAATTCTCGGCTCAGTCCTGGGATCTCTGGTCACTTTCGAAATGGAAGTGTTGAAGATAGTGCGATTAGTGACTTTGTCTCCCGGCTATAAAATAGGAAGTTAATAAAAAATGGAATAACTTGAGCAAATGGGCCTATAGCTCAAAGATGACTTTTCAGAATCGGTGAAGTCTAATGGTGAAGCCTGAAGCTTCATTCGAATTGTCAACTGAAGTTTAAAATATTTAATATTTGTTTTGCATTAAGTGGCGATTTTCTATTTTTGGCGCCTTTGCATGATGATGAATATTTTATTATTATTTAAATTTCAAACTCCGAGTCAGTGGCAATTCAACTGAGAAGGGACCAATCAGAGGTTTTCTATTTTAAATCAGGGTTTTTGAGATCTTGCAGTCAAAATTGATGCAAATTTCATCTTCTTTAAGCATGGCGCCATCTTCATTTATTATTCATAAAGCTTCAAGGAAAATTCGTATTTCTTAAAATTTTCATGTCTTAAGAGAAATTCATTTTTGAAGGTAAATTCAATTCTCAGATCAAAGGCGTATTCCTTAGGCAAATTCACAAATTCTTCAGTTGGCAAAGGCGAATTCTCAAACTTTCAATAGAAATTCATATTTTCTTCAAAGGAAAATTCAAATTTTCTCAATAACAAAGGCGCAAATTCAAGGAAAATTTGTGGTTTTCAAGCAAAGGCGAATTCTTCCAAATCAAAGGCGAATTCCTCATCAATTTTCAAAGGTGATTTTATCTAACAAATCTTTTTGCAGGTTAAAAGTTCACAATTATCAGCAATTTGAAGAATTTAAGGGTGATTTTCATTGAAGAAGAACATACACAAAAACGTCTTTTTCCTCCTTGAATCTCAATTTTCTCTCGAATTCCAATTCGCATGTCCCTGAAATTGGAAAATTCGACAAGTTCAAACATCTGGATCATTTCTATATAATTTCCTCGAGTTAAAATTGTGTGCTTGATTTTTCAGGAATTTTTAACTTCATAACATTTGTTCTCGAGTTTCTAATTTTCTGTTGAAAACTCTTTGCATGATCGGTGAAGTCATATTTTGGCATATCTAGTTACAGGTTTGTCTTGAGAATCTTTTTAGGGACAAAGCCATATCTCATTTTGAAAATAACTCTTGAGAGCTATTTTTTAACTTTCGCGGGCTGTTTTAGCTTTCGGAAATCTTGTCAGAACATGAGTCAGTTCACAGTCGTATTTATCGGAATCTAGCGGTAGCTGCGTTCCCGCAGGATAACCCCCCTCTGAAAACTTTATTCGTTTCTAGGATTAAGTGAAGTTCGGCTACGCTATACTTGAAGTGATTTTCAAGCCACCTCGAAATGTGTTCTAAATTCGAGTAGTCCAATTGAGGCATTTCCCCTATGTTAAGCCTCAGAACCCTTGAAACTGGCTCCTTAGCGAGAAGTCTCAGCATTACGTGCCAGCAAATTTAGCGAAAATCGCGGTGTATTGCCCGAAAAGTGCGCTCCTGCCCTGAAGCCAAAATTGGCTAAGTCTGGAAAATGCAAGGGCGCTAAAATTTAGCGCCCCTGCATGAAGTGACTTTTTCCAAAATGTAATAGCTCTAAATTTTAGTGCCATTACACTTTTTCCTGACACTTAAACTTTTTTTGGCCCTGGCACGTTTCTTCATGATTTTTGTGTCTTTCGTCAATCGTGCCACTTTTCATGCCTAAATTTATTGCTCGACTTGAGTTAGGTTTTTGATTTTCCTTTTCACTTAAAAGTGTCTTTGTTCGCCATTTTCATTGTTTATGGTCTTTGTTCTTCTTTTCTTCTTGCTGGGCGAGTTCTTCTCAAGCTGCAATCACGTGTTTTGGAAATTCGAAGTTCTTCTCTAGCGTTTTTCGCGTTTCATCTTTGTAAGTTGTTACCCTTGCTTTCTCTTTATTCTCCAATTTCAATGGTAACTCCATGCAGAAACACTTTGCAAACCCCGAGCGCCGTTTTCATTCACCATTACATCCGTTTTCCAAAACCATGTTTCAGATGCAGAGGCGCTGAAAAAGTGCGCCCTTGCATTTTGAGATATTTTTCTAACACTGAGATGCAAGAGCGCTATTTTTTAGCGCCCCTACATCAAAGTCTGGATTCCCAAAAATGCAGAAGCGCTAAATTTTAGCGCCCTGGCATGCTGAATATGTAAAAATTTTCCTAACACTGAAAGATGTAAGGGCGCCAAAATTTAGCGCCCTTGCATCAAAAGTGAAATTTCCAGAATGTAAGGGCGCTGAATTTTGGCGCCCTTACACTTTTTCCAATTTTCTATAATCTTTTCCAGTTGAACTTCAAACTTGCTTGATTTACTCCTGAACTTCTTTCCCTCCACTTTGTGCATCGTTTTGCGTGCCTTGTCATCTGCTCCACGCTTTCCCATCATTGTTGCCCGCTTTGCGCTTCCCAATGCTACTTTTTCTGCTAACGCCTATTGATTCACCATCCTTGCAGTTTCTCTCCAGATCTTGTCAAGTGATTCCGAAGGTGATGTCCTTTGATCGTGGTTCTTCCAAATAAAAAGTTCACGCAGGAGACCAGGAAGAAGTATGAAGACTCCGCACCCAAGCAAAGAAACATGAAGAAGCTTCCTGTTCTCCAGTGTTAGACATTTCCGGTGCATCCCATTATGCATCTTGTAAATATTTCTCGACATTTTCGAATGTCATTTTGTAAATTGTAATTACACCAAGTTAAAAGATGTAATATTTTCAAAACAAATTACACTTTGACTTTGGTCAAAGTTAGGTGAGATTTCCTAAAATCGCTCACCTAACTCTCCCTGATTTTCTCAATCTCTTTCCTTCTTTTGCTCATCCCTCTTTCTATATAATGTGAGGGATTTTCATTGTAATATGATCTTTTAGCCTTTTGCAACGAAGTGCTGCCCTTTTGTAATCAAACTTGTGAAACTTTGCGTTCAT